>JAEAOA010000678.1:2287500-2543044 GCA_016746295.1 Potamilus streckersoni
TTTCTCAATGAAATACGTTTGTACAGGTGACTTCGTTTGCTATTGATAAACCGATCAAGCCGATCCTCGTGTTTACTGTTGATGGTGGGTCCGATGAAAACCCACGGAATCAATAAGTCATTAAGTTTGCCATCCACCAATTCTTAAAACACGATCGTGACTCTGTCTTCGTTGCAACAAATGCTCTATTACGAATTGCTTTTAAAAGAGTGGAGGGAAATATGGCGCCAATGAGCAGGGGACTGCTTGGATTAATGATAACTGTGGCACCCATTTAGACGAACGAGGTAAGACAAATGACATTGAGAAGAAAACATTGAATTTGCTGGAAAAACGTTACCCAAATATGGTCACAGTTGACTGTGGACAATTACCCATTTAGAGCTCATTGAACAGAATATATTGTTTAAAGATCAAAACTGATGTGACATCCATGTCTGCTCAAGCCAATACTTTCTTCAGATTGTGAAGTGCGACGACAACATATGCTGTTCGAAAGCACGAAGCTCATACTTCAGCGTGATAAAAGACATTTCTTCCTCTTTTTTACCATTTGTTCAAACATATGAATGGCTTAAAGTTCCAGAACAAGTAACAGATGGAGCCTTGCACAAATTTCCATCCTTATTTACAACTCAAAGTCTCAAAACGGAAGACATTCTACCTCGGTCAGCAAGCATATTTCGGACAATTCCCTACGATCTATATTGCCCTTCACTTCAATCTGTGCTGAATGAGCTCTCTGGTCATGCGCAGTCACTCAGTCCTTCACAAATAAGTAGCAGTTCCATCGAAGTTCATCTGACCAATGAGAGTTTCTGCTAGAACGCAACGCGAAATGATGGTCAATCTCGCAAATGGGGAGAATGGGGAAAGTGTGGATTGGATTGATGACGAGGATCTTGATTTGGAGGGAATATCCCTTCCAATAAATAATGATAATCTAGAAACAAATGGATTTCTTCTTCGTTCAATGGAGAAACATCTTACTTAGCCTTGGGATAATAATAACTATGAAGAGAAGTAATAAATTTACAAATACTTCAGATTTTAAACCCTTAGAATGTTCGTGGATTTCTTAAAACTTTAATGTTAGTAAGAACTGACTTGATTGATGCGTTTAATTTACTTTTCATTTTGTTGGGTTTTTTGTTAAAAATAATAAAATTTTAAAAATAATTTAAAAAACTTAACTAGACAAGCAACCCTTGTAAAATCCTGATTAAATACTAATTTGCATAACAGATTGTAGGTTTGTGTACATAATTAATTGATTTACAATTCATTTACTTTTCAGTTTTACAAGAAATTGTGTGAGAAAAGGTGAGCAAGAGATTTGTGACGTCACATAGAGGGGAGTCTACGTTTTTGTGACGAAGTGTGACGAGGGTGGGAGGGGGAGTAAAAATAGCAAAAATTGTGTGATGTCATATGTGGACGACCCCTAAATGTCAGTCAAAAAATTGCATCTTTACACGCATTGTAATGTGTTAAAATTGGTGGCACTAACGGTCAATCAACAAACTCAATAATTTGTCATTGTTAACTATTGATCAAAATAATGAAACAACTTGTTTCAATTTGCATATTTAACATTTTCATAAGACTTCATGCACATATGCCTTTCTGTGAGTGAAGAAAGTTGGCCAAAACGGATTTCAGAAAACCTGATAAATATCTGTAAATGTCTCTGATTATCGAACTGTATGTTTCATTAAGAAAATGAGTTTACATGCCATGTTTTATCAAACTCTGAACAGAACACCAGAGGTATTATCATGTTCTAATAAGTTTCATTTGAAATGCTTAGATGTGACTCCTAATGACTTATCCGAGAACCTGATAATGTAAGTTTACAATCTTTAACAACATATGTCACATCCACCCTCACACCCACGAAAAATATACATACTGGTCAATGTTGGTAGCAAAACAGGTCATCTCATTATTATGCTGGAATGTTGCCTAAATAAGAACTTGACTAAGATCTCAATCGTGTAGGCTAATATACAAAGTTTGATCACAATCTGATTTTTTAAAAAAAGCCTCCATTGTAGAAACAAGCTCAGCCAATCAAAGGCCAGATGACCTCAATATGTCCTGATTTTGCACAGGATTGACTTTATCTGAGAGCTTGACAATATTTGCCTATGTTGTAAATTTGACCAAAATGATAAAAGATACTCTAGGGCGGTAACAAGGAGCTGTTGACAGAAAATGGATGCAGGGGCATGCCATAAGCTCACCTGGTGATCTAAAAATAATGATTACAATTTATTTTTCAGAACCACCGTTGGATAACTTTGATGGGAAATGTGTAATAGCTTTCTACAAAATGATTATGGAAATACAAATAATATACAGAGAAAGCTTCTAACTTAAAGTTTAGATCAGCAATTTATAACCTTTCTCAACATTGAGTCAACTGAAAATATATGCAGTGGATTGAGCCTAGTTTTATTTCAACAAGTAATTCAACAACTATAATGACATCATTACAAATTGCCTATTCTGATTTTATCATTGTTATCTCCCGTTGATTTTTTTGCCAATTTGTACCTGCAACAAATTTTAAATATTTTTGTATATGAATGTTACATCATAAATATCTGCATTATTTCAGCTCATGAATAGTTCGAATAACACTATTTACATCATTACAAGTTAATATAAACTTTAGTTAACATAAATTCACATCTTTCAAGTACTTTAGGGATAGTCGTCCGAGAGATGTCTACACCCTTTGCCCTCAGAAAAACCTGCACTTTGTTAAAACACACTCGTTTTCCTTGTATGCAGAGGTCCAGGACTATTTCATTCACCAGATTCTCATCAAAGTCATTTAGTTGACTCTACTGTTTTTCTCACTTTAGTTTGCTATGCTGGTGTACTAACATTTTGGATGGCTTGGTTATCATCATATTGCTTGAGGTGGTAAAGGTAAGTTGGGCTAATAGATAAAAAGGTAATTATATACCTGTAAGAGCTTTTACCTCACCTGGCCATTGGGTCAATTTTCACCTGGCCGTTGGGTCAATTAATTCATGGTATAGTCCTGCATCCGTCATGTGTAGTCAATCATCAATCATCCATCCATCAACAATTGCTATTGATATTCACACATACTGCTTTCTTCAACCAAATGATATTTCACAGTACTTAATGTGCATACAGTATTATATTTCATTATGAAAAACCAGAGACATGTCCTGCTTTTTATAACTGAAAATTTGTTTTTATCAGCCATACTGGAAATAGTGTATGTGTGACGAACAGACCATAAAGACAATATCCTTATGCATTTTTGCGAGAATCTTAAAGAAAGATAATTCATGTTGGATATTGTTAAATTTGTCATATTGCATACCTTTATATTTAATCTAATTAGAGTTCTGTTTACCTTAGAAAGTAGTTTTAGTGGAAAAAGGCAATATTTAATATGGTCATCCTTTTCCTTTTTAAATAATTTTAGCATTGTCAGAATCAGATATTTTTACCTGCAGTATAATGTATACTGTATCTTCAAACATTACATTTTTAATAGATGAAAATAAAATGTGTAATAAATCTATCTTCCTTATCTCATAAAACCATCTTTTCATCGTTTTGCATCATCATGATTTTCTTCAGGTACAAATATTGTACTTTCAGATATTTTGGTAAATAAATTTCATGTCACTCTTCTGTTAATTTTGTCTTTAATTATAAGGTGAGTTACATGTATAAATAAAAAACCTTCTTAACATTTCTATACATCACTAGTATACAAAAGCATATTTCTAAGACTGAAAAAAAATCCTATAACAATCTTCACAGTCTTTGGCTAAATCAACATTTACCTACACTACTATTAAGTTTTTAGGCACCACTTTACAATGCATTAAAACATTGACGCCCTTTCATTACCTACTGTACAGAATATATTGAATGTGTCTCTGTCCCCTCCAAATTGTTTATTTCAGTATTATTTTACCAAGGGGTGTGAATGTGCTTGAAGGAATAAAAATTTGCAACAATGATATAATTTTGATAATTTTGAATCTACTAAATTATATATATATATATATATATATATATATATATATATATATATATATATATATATATATATATATATATATATATATATATATATATATATATATATATATATATATATATTACAACAAACTAGTTAGTGATCGGTGTCGCAGTCAGCGCTGTAGAATGTACCAGTAGGCTGTATACCCTTCATGACAGACCGTCTCGTGATGATCTAGTCCTACTGATGCCAGTGTTTGGATCGGGGATTCCTCCAAGACACTTTGTGCTGGGGTTTTGTACGAAAAAATGAATTGGTGATGCTGAGGTTGTGGTACGAGCACATTTCTAGTAGACGTTGACCGTTTTCATTCCTCTTCCCAATGCCAAACTTACCGAGACACGAAGGCCAGGATCGGCACCCAACCTAGCGTTGAAGTCGTCCAGGAATATCAAGTTCTCTTCCTTTAGATTTTTGTCGACGAGCGAGTCGAGCTCGTTGTAAAACGCATCCTTGGTATCTGTGGTGTCACTGATTGTGGGAGCGGAAACACTGATCAGGTTAACTAGCCAGGTTGTGGTATGGAGGCGAAGAGATAGCAGTCTTTCGTTTCCTTGTTGGCAGGGTTATATCATCACCAGGAGAGAGTTTATGGCAGCAAAACCAACACCATACTCCCTGACTTAGTCTGTGCTCTTTCCTTGCCAGAAGAACGTGTAGTTCTTTTCTCTGAGGAACCCAGAATCCGGTAGCCGTGTCTCTTGAAGTGAGGCGATATCGACATGGAGTCTTGCGAGTTCGTCGTTGATGACTGAAGTCTTTCGAACATCAATGATTGCCTGGAGATCATCTGAGAGCCCAGTCAGCATAGTCCGGACGTTCCAGGTACCTAGCTTGAGGATTGTTGATTTCCTTGCTGCTTTTCTTTTTTTTCCCTGGTGCAGTAGTTTCAGCACGCTAGTCAGGTAATCACGTATCTTAAGCCCTGCGCACCCAGCAATGCAGGCGAGCTGTGGCGGGACGGCACCTTATTGGCTGGGGGTTGCCCGGCTTGAGGACTACCACACAAAGTTAACGGGCCTCGTCTGCCCGAAGCATCTGGTTTTGAGGCTCCAGAAACTCGCCTGCCATCCTTCTCAAGTTAGTTTAAACAGGTTCCGCCGGGCTTAGTAATTAAGCCACCCGTGAAGGCCTGGAGCTGGATTTGATTATCAAAGGCTATCTCAGACGCAACCCATTGGAGGATTTCTAGGGGAAGTGGGTGCTTATATCCCCCTTCAGGCGATAAGAACCCTTGGAATCCAAAGAAGATCCACCACTCTAGGCATGTGGGTAAACCACACATTGATGTGAGCAAGACGTCATATCCAGACAAGGCTGAAGAATTCACTTACGCCCTCTCAAAGGCATTCAGATCAGATCCTCCCTACGTCAGTGCCAAAGAGAAATGGGACAACATCAGAGATACTGTGCACAGCACAGCCATAAGAATCTTTGGTAAGAAACAGGCAAAGAACAACGACTGGTTTGAAGCCAGCTCTGCCCCACTCATACCAGCATTAGAAGAGCGTCGCAGTGCTCACCTGGAATACAATCGTTCACCTTGCAAGAGGATACTACATGCATACAGGTCTACCAGAAGCAAAGTGCAGAGGTTAGCACGGCAGTGCGCCAATGAATACTGGCTTCTGCTCTGTCAGAGCACCCAGTCAGCAGTAGACAACGGAAACATCAGAGGCATGTACAATGGCATAAACAGCAATGGGTCCAACGAAGAACTTGATGTCTTCTGCAGGCGATATCATTCACAACAAGAGCAAGCAGATGGAGCGCTGGGTTGAGTACTACTCTGAACTGTATTCCAGAGAGAACAACGTGACCAACGTTGCCTCCCACGCCATTGAAAACCGCCCTTGTATGACCAAACTGAATGAGAAACCTACTGCGGCAAAACTAAAGTTGGCCTTAGAGAAACTGACCAACTACAGGGGCATATCACTTATCAGCATCGTGGGTAAAGTCTTCGCTAGAGTCATCCTGAACAGACAGACTGCAGATGCTTGCTGACAGAGTGTATCCAGAGTCTCAGGGCGGGTTCCTCGCAGAGAGGTCCACAACCGAAATGATCTTCTCCATCACGCAACTGTAGGATAAGTGCAGAGAACACCACAGACCCCTCTTTCTGGTTTTTATAGACCTCACCAAAGCATTCGATATGGTTAACAGAGACGGACTATTCAAAATCCTGACGAAGATTGGATGCCCTCCAAAGCTGTTAAGCATGGTCCAGTCCTTCCATGACGACATGAAAGGCACAGTGCAGTATGATGGCTCATCGTCCGACCCATTCAACATCCACAGCGGAGTGAAACAAAGCTGTGTCCTTGCACCCACGCTCTTTGGCATTTTTTTCGCTGTCCTGCTTAAGTATGCCTTCGCAACGTCCAGAGAAGGGATCTAGCTGCACACGCGTTCAGACGGTAGACTGTTCAACCAGGCACGACTGAAGACTATGAGCAAAGTAAGGAAAGCAACTATTAGGGACATGCTCTTTGCAGATGATGCTGCTATAGTCACTCACACAGAAGCCGAACTACAACGCCTGATGGACCGCTGTGCTAAAGCATGCGATGAATTCGGGTTGACCATTAACCTAAAGAAATTCAACGTGATGGCTCAGGACACGAACCCTCCCAGCATCATCATCAACAACTACAAACTAGAATCATTCAGTGAGTTCACTTACCTTGGCTCTACCATCACCAACAATCTCTCACTCGACGCCGAGCTCAATAAGCGGATTGGAAAGGCGTCAACAACTCTCTCTAGAATTTCGCAGAGAGTGTGGAACAACAGCATCCGTGTACCGTGCCTGCATGCTTAGCACTCTCCTGTACGCCAGCGAAACTTGGACCCTGTATGCCACTCAGGAGAAAAGACTGAGTGCCTTTCACGTGCGTTGTCTCCGTTGCATACTAGGGATCACCTGTAGTTTTGAATATGTTAATGTACCAGTACCTTGAAGTGTGATGATGTGCGAACAGTCTTCCAATTAATCACAATAATATAATCCAAAATGTCTTTTCTGAATTCACTATCATCATTCCAAATAAATGTTTCTGTCCAAGAATATTATTTAAGAGCACTTTGTATTGCCAGTGAGTAATAAATAACTTCACCCAAATTGTGTTGCCAAAAAGATAGTTTAGCAAGTATGAATAATATTTAAAGTAAACAAGATTATGTTTTTTTTTTTAAAAAAAGGCTAAAGCATAAAAGAAGAGCCAGGATGTAAGACAACATTTATTTTTTTAGAACAATAAAAAATTTAAATATTTAAGATATGTTACTACAATTATAATATGAAATGTGGTAAACATCATATTGGCTAGGTATTTATATAAGGAATACTCTTTTTCTTGAATAAATAAGTTTGCTTTTATTGATAATTAATCTTAATATTCAACCCACATTCCTAGGTAAATATTAACAATGAATATTTGTTTACAGAATGACTGATGGTCATGTTTAACATACAATTATTTGTACCATAAAGACATGGAGAAAAACAGAAGAATACAAATTAAAAATTCATAGCAATGTATAGATACATTTTTTCTTGCATGTATGTGTAATAAATTACAAATATTATTCTTTATAATGTACTATTTTGTTGTGCAATACAGTAATTTAACACAATTCTGAACTATAAAACAAAATCAATTTTAATGATGCATGTTATACAGGGATCACCTGTATCTTTATTGAAGAGAAAGGAACAAGTATATATTTTTATGTTTGAGATATAGAAGATTAAAACTTGTGAACAGAGCCCTCTTCTTGTCAAATATTACTGTTTGTTAAAAGACCCAGTTTGTTGTAAAACAGATTTTCATAAGCAGTATTTGTTGTGGACAGCATTACAAGCACTGTTGTTTATTAGGAGGGTCGTGCTCAGCGTATTTCCTCAGCAGGAGTCCGTTCTTGTTGCATTTGCCAATACCATTTTTGCCAGTGACAAGTGGCCATATCTGGTAATCTATGCCAACTCTAGCACTAAAGTGTTCAAAGATGATGAATTTATCTGCCTTTGACACCTCTGCAATACGAGACTGTGGGTCTTTATAAAGTTTATCTTCGATCTCATATGGGTTGGTTATGGTGGATGCATAGGCGCTCATGCATGTCTTTTTACAGCATGAGTCACATTTGCATTAGCGTGTCATTCACGTCCGATGAGAAATTTGTGAGCTTGCTGACCTGTTGTGATTTGATTGATTTGATGGCAAACCCAATGACAGCTTTACGTCTCTCTTTTATGTCGGTTGCACTAGAAGAAGATGTTACCAGCTCCTTCTTTGGTGAGTTGTCCTTTCTCAGGTAGGCGAGTTTCACTGGTTGCTGCAATTTGGATGTTGAATCTCGTCAATACCAGTTTGAGCTGTTCTTCTTTCTGGTCTATCTTCTAATGTACTGTCCATTAGCGTGCGTACCTTCCAGGCACCGATGGTGACTTGCGTCATTTCTGTATTTTTCATAGGTGTTCTACCGCTATTGCCGTCATCTACATTATGCTGACCAGGGAGTGTTTAGAGGAGCACCCTTTCCTAACGCTATGGAGGTAAGCAGTGTTATCCAAAATGGGACTACTCAGTTGCCCAGGTGGATGCTGAGTTTATTGCAGCTTCGATCCAGCGAAAAGAGATCAAATGCACTGTACAGCCTGTATGAAGGTCTGTAGCTCCAGCTCTCATAGTATCCACATCTTATTCATTGCCGCTCTCACATCGCTACATTACAGGAAGGAATCAGTTTGGGGAAGGGCAGTAGTGTCATGACTTGCGCGCGAGGTGGATTTAAATGAGGGAAACGTTGTATAGAATCACCCTCACTCTCTTGTCAAGGCCTGTGTAAATCCAGTGGCATAACAATGTCGAGACATCCGGATACCATAACGATGTCGAGACGTCTGGATACCATAACGATATCCAGACGTCTGGATACCATAACGATGTCCAGATGTCTGGATACAGATCCAGGTGATGACCATCAATTCTTACTACACATGAGCTGATGCCTTGTGCTACTCTTGCCATCTTCCTTTACAACCAGGATAATGAGCGTACCTGTTTAGCCGCCTGATCTATGATGAAGGATTTTCCAGAACGAAACAGGGGCAGATGTCCACTCTGGGCCAACAGTCACAGATAGTACCGTCTAATGTCACAGATAGTACCGTCAAAATCCACATATAGTACCGTCAACAGTCACAGATAATACCGTCAACAGTCACAGACAGTACCGTCAACAATCATAGATAGTACCGTCAACAGTCATAGATAGTACCGTCAACAGTCACAGACAGTACCGTCAACAGTCACAGACAGTACCGTCAACAGTCACAGACAGTACCGTCAACAGTCATATATAGTACCGTCAACCGTCACAGACAGTACCGTCAACAGTCACATATAATACTGTGAACAGTCACAGACCATACCGTCAACAGTCACAGACAGTACCGTCAACAGTCATAGATAGTACCGTCTGCATTTGCTGACAGATATTAGGAATATTAAGAAATATCTGACCTGACACCCTCACATGTACTAACTGGGAGCAGTCATCCGATCATTGCTTGAAAAGTTTTCAATGTGCAGACAAAGCCTTTAATATGGAATTGTTCATTAGATATCCATAAATAGCAAGAGAAACATTTTAAAAATATTTGCGTCTTGGGAACCAGAGAAGGATACAACTCTTGCAGCCAGGCAACTGATTGCTGCGTCTCTAACCCAGGTTATCGTGTAAAAGAAATCTCTGAACGCCAAATAATGCACTGGGCGCACTTCCTTGGTATGCGCAGACTTTATTTTAGGTTGTGCCATTAATCCACACTTTTAAATTTGCCGCCAAAAAGTGTTCTTTCAGTGGTATTTGTATGGTACATAAAGTTGTCCTCATAAAATTAAAAGAAAAGATTGCTACAGTCTGATTTTAGGCTGACTGAATGAGTACATCTCAAACCCTTTTACTGAATAGCGTGCACCATTTTGAAGGAAGCAAAAGACGATCAATTTAATTGGCTGGCAGATATATTTACTAATTTTGATTATCTTTGGCGTCGATCGAGAACATAGGTAGATGATCATGGTTTAAAAATATAAAGAAGACAAGATGAAATCTTCAACAAAATTACTGCTGCATTTGTTTCCATGCTGAGAATCGTTACTCAAGAATGAGGACTAGTAATTTTGGTACGACATGCATTTAGTTGTGGAAGATATTCATTATACGTGTTTGAAATTGATTCAGTAGGCAAGAAGCGAGTAAGAATATGTTTGACTCATGTTGTTTTCAAAATGATTAGTCTAACGACCCCATTATTTGACTCTGTAGGGGTCCTTCCCATTCCTGGGACGAAAACAGGATACTTTTGGACACGCTATAACAACTAAGGAATTGCAGTGGCTTACAAACTTAAAGCTGTGTTTATATAAAATAAAATATTTCTAAGGTTCTGTCACCAAAGATGTTTTTCGAAGATGCGAAATGTAGCTTTAAAAATATTTCGTTAACATCATCTGTACATTATATTGATGTGTATTATGCAGGTACAACCAATGTCCTGGTGATACCAAATTTTATGCGAAAGTTATCCATATTTAAAAAAATATAAATAACAGAAAACTCCTACTAAACTGCAATTTTAAGCAGATATGTGGAGATATAAAATTTAACTGAAACGGGTAGATCATGCGTCAATAACAGCCATGTTCATGTTTATCTGGACTGTCACTAATTTTGTCAACATTTACTGGCAATAGACTATTTTAAGGCGTTTACATATGTAAGCAGTGTACCCTTCCAAAAATAATTCGTGGGCACCTATGCTTTGCATACTCTTGCATATATGATTGCTGTAGGCCCCTGGAATCAGTGCCGTTTTAAGAAGTTTGGGGGCACTAGGCACAAACTATAACCATAAAAGTAACCAGAATTGCGCCTAAGTTTTTCAGTCTCAGATAGATTATTGCATTGCATTTCCATGTGCATAAATGTCATTTTGTTAAATTTACTAATATAGAACTAAAACTGCTAACACAACCGACACCGAAATTTTTTTTTACTTCCAAAGTGCCCCTGTTACGCAGAGCCCTAGGCACGTGCCTCGACGGATGCCTATGTCTTAAATTGGCTCTGCCTGGAATCAATCAAATATTTGATTTGTTATAAGCAGGATAATAGATCTTTAAAGATATTTGTCACCATTTTTTTCATATTTACATTTTACTAGGTTCGGCTTACTTCATAAGAAAATTGTTTCATAACTTTCGTGATATTCAAGAAAAAGTTTCAAAAAATTTGTCTGAGGTCAAGAAGTTTAAAAATATATTTTTCGGTGGTCCAGATCAGCAATTTCGCTAAGGTCCAGCTCTGAAATTTGAAAAAATAAAATAAATATTCAGTGATCTAGTGATATTCTCGCACTTCTGTACAGCGTGTGAGAATGACATAATTGCGATTGGCATAGAGTACTTAACAAACTGAAGGTACTGTTTATTTTGTATAATTTCTACTTCACATACCACTATATCTATTTATATGGTTATATCTATTTATATGGTGTATATCATTGAGATTTTTCCGAAGATGACAGGTTTTGTATTTGTCTCCCTATTTGTTTCGTGTGATTGTTTTCCTTTTAATGATAGCATGAATCTATTACGCATGCGTACATTCAATTACGAGAAAAATAATAGAGCAATTATTATTTTATTTTAGGAAAGTTGGGCTTGGATGCCTGGAACGACTATTTTGGATGCCTGTAATGACTATTTTGGATGACTGGAATGACTATTTAGAGACCCTTGTCAAATGTACAAGAGATCTCTGTAGCTGAAGAGGTCTCTAGTTATTTTAAAGAACTCTTTAATTCATTGAAAGAATTTTTGACCTATACGAATCGGAGAGGTCTTTTATTCTCTTAGAGAGCTCTACAGTCGAATTATTGATCCCTCTTATTATTTGGAGAAGTCTTTAATTGAATTATAAAGATCTACAATTCAATTATAGACATTTATAAACATCAAGAAATATTAATGGAGGGCAGCAATTGAATTAGAGAAGTTTATAATTGTTTATTAGAACTCTCTAATTGACGTATATGGTTTTCTAGTTCAAAGCGACCATGCAATGTTGAAAAGGGAAACGTGACTTTACATTTTACTTTCCCCGCCAAATGGAACCAATATGTTACACTGTTGCATTTATAAATATATACTTATGTAAAATCTATGTACAATTTTAGACACTACATCTTCAAGTCATGAACCACAAGATTGCGGTCTATTGTTAAATTTCCGTCTGATGATATAGTAATTGTATCCTGTTTAACATATGATGGCCGTCTTGAGACTATATCGCCATAATATACTACACATGGGCAGTGCACAAACTCCCAACAAAACCCAGCATACGACATAATGTTGTTTAACTAGTGTGTTCCATATGTAGGCCTTCAAGCGTACTATCAATCAATCAATCAATCAATCAATCAATCAATCAATCAATCAATCAATCAATCAATCAATCAATCAATCAATCAATCAATCAATCTCTCACTGCTATTTGAAATATTACTTAATTTGGTCTTTTACTTGTCTACAATATTTAAAAGAAGAGTGTCATTTCAGGTTCCAATCCTGCATTCTTCATTATTTCGTGATTTAAAAGTGTTTAATATAATACTTGTTCTGTATTTTCTTTTTTCCTTCCTAAGTTGCTAGTAGAAATTTCAATAAGAACTCATTCGTTTTCCTGTATAATCCGTAACTATATAGAAAAGTGCATTATTTTAGACACATTTTCATGGAGTTCCTGATATCGACGGCGACGACGATCACAATGAAAAAATTGATATCAGTATAGTCGTTCTAATTTTATTGTTTTAAAAGGACATTTAAATAGACAGTTTATAAATTTTGACTCACGCACACAGATAATACGCTACACTCACCTTGATATAATTTTACATTTCATTACGACTGGTCGAAAACGTTGAACAAAAATCATCGGATGCTGTGTTGTTTTAGCAACAAAAAAAATCACACTCGTTTTACGTCCATTTTCCTCCTGTGTCAGACTAGTTAAATGTGCCAATATAACTGCACTGTGTTCATGAAATTTATATATTTTCGTAAGTATTATTTCTTAGTTTTTTTTGCAACAAAACAAATATTAATAAAAAGATGCAATTTTTTGGTGATAGACCATATATAGAATTTATTCTACCGTTACACTCATATATAACACTTAAGGATTCATCTCTTTGTGACTATTCACTATGCTGCTTATTTTGTTTGCCGTACTCGTCTGATCTTCAAGACTCTAGTTGGTATGCAGTAAAAATTGCTCTTGACACACGGAATTAATGATGTTGACATATTACTAGGTTTCTCTCGCGATTCAGTGTACATGGACTGCGTGAATAAATCTCTTATTGTACAGATTGATGTATTGCCATATTTAAAACGTCAATCGATAATTTTTGTGCAGTGTTTCTCTTTACTCTCATTTGCGCTTGAGAGAGCCCACATTTTTCACATGACCCCCAGTTTTGATACCAAAGTAAGATTTTTACTCAGTCTGGCCCCAGTTTTGATAACAAGGAGATTTTGCACTCAATCTTGCACACCTAGGTGATACACTATTGCGTGTAAATTGATTTTCTCATTTAAGCTATCTTAAGGTTGTCTTTCACTATATGGAATAAGACTAAATTGTTATGAACTTTTAGATGTATGCTTAACCTTTAATCATTGATTAAAAGTTGCAAATGGAATGTTTACATACCATTTGAATTCTTTTTGTTAGGGTGCTCTCCCTGGTTGAACTTCGCAGACCTTTTAGGGACGCTCTCCTGCATTAAGTAGTGTTTATGCTATTTTCATATATCTTTATTTAAGCAATGTTTTTAAATTTTTTTTTAGAAGTATTCATCACTTTCTACATTGTGCAGTAGGTCCAGTTGTTCATCTTCACTTGGATCCCACGGTTCAGGTTCAATAGTTTCATCATATTTTAATAGATCTCTATGTTGTTCTTCTGGTTTATCTTGTTTGGTCCTTCATTTTGCTTTCCTTTTTTCTCTCCTTTTCTCTTTCCTCTCCATGTTGGTAACATCTATCATTTTCTCCTGCGGTGGTAATTATATTGCCATTGTACTCGCTTTTGGCTGGTTAGTTGGAATCTGTTTTTCTTTTGGTGGCTTTTGTTGGTTTGGCTTTTTCATTTGTTTTTCTTTTAGTTTGGATGGCTGATTCTGTTGTTTTGGCTTTGTTTGTTGTTTTTGCTGTGGTTCTCTTATTTGTTTTATTCGATTGTCTTTGGCGCTTTTTGTTTGAATTGGTTCGATTTGATCCTGTTCTTGTTGTTGTTGCTGATGTTCTATTTCATTTTCTTTGCATTGTTTTCAGAGCATGACCGGTTTTCCCACATCTACTGCACTTTCTATGAAAAATGCAGCCTTTGTACCAAATTCTAGCTAGAAACCCAAGTAGATAGAAGGCTTTCTTCACTTCTTTTAATCTGGTTTTTCAATTTCAAAAATTATGTTCCCATTATATATGGATGTACATGGGATTTTGTTTAATGTTGCCTTCAATACTGGTATTTGGAATTTTTCATCGAATCTCGCTTTTGTATTGGTATTTCAAGAGGAATATCGTTGAGATACAGATTTCCTGTTTGCTTTTTAATTCTCCTTAGGATTGGATTTGGTTTCTTTATTGTAATCGGAAAGTTTTTAATTCTCATTTCTCCATTAGGCAATATTGATGTCTTTCCTTTGGGTCTTATAATATATCCTGTTTGTCCATCTTTGTTTATAGAGTAAGTCTTCTCCATGGAGTTGGGATATTGAACTTTCATTGCCACCATTAATTCCGTTAATGTTGGAAAGTTTTCTTTTGGAATGTTCGTCATATCTAGAAATTGAGTTCCTTCTGGATAATAGCATTCCAGGAAAGATCCCTCCTCTCTGTCTATCCTTTTCACATTTCTTGAAGATGTTTCTGACTTCCATCTTTTCCCCGTGCAATCTTTTGAGTAATGTTCACTTTGTTTTCGCTTGTTGTTTTGTTCTTTGTTCTTCACAAATTATATATTATTTCATTTATGTCTGTTTATAGTTCATGATCTGAAAGTCTCGTATGACAGTCTGAGTTCTTGCGGGCTGTCTGCTTTGTCCTGGCCAATTTGTTCGACTTGATGAATTAACGAACTAAACTGTGACCATTTGAGTGCGGGACATCTTATTTCCAGTCTTTTTTATAATTAAATTGGAAGTTTCCGTTCGAATGACTCACATCTCGATCAATTGAAAATGTGTATAAGTAGGAATTTGATAAACAAGAAATTAATTCCTGTTTTAGGTCGGTCTGGTTGAATCTATTCGTGAGCATCATATAGAGTTATGTTCAGAATGATGTATTGAAAATATGTATTGGATTTATTAAGGCGCTTATTCACTTTTAGATTTATACACTCTACTTTGTATTATTGTGAACCCAATTTTTCGTCTTCCTTTTGTTTTGTGTGTGTGTGTTATTTTTGTACACGTATTGCATGGACATAGTAGGCGTCTTTTTTAAAACAAAATGCTCATTACTCTGGTCAGAATAAGCAATGGTCATATGCTTATTAACCGCGTAAAGAGTTAGCTCTATTTTAATTTCGCTGATGCTGTTGACTATTGCAGATAACATGACTGGTAAAGAGCTACACTATTGCATGACTTCCGAAGATGTCATTGAATTCAATTGTTGTAAATTGTTGTGTGAACAAGCTACACTGCAAATCAAAAGACAATATTTCAGTCCTCATTTTCGATGTATCTGTTTTGATTGCAAAAGTTACAAGAGTCTCATAGATTTCTACCTTTACTGGCACATACTAGATATTCATGGAATGAATTACTTAATGATGAGTTTTTCATATATGCAAAGTGGAATATACGCAGATTCAATGATTATCACGGCATTTACGATTGCAAAAAAATTGAAACGAAATGTAAACTACTTTGACAGTAATCAAGGCATAGAAAAATAGATATTTGATATATATATATATATATATATATATATATATATATATATATATATATATATATATATATATATATATATATATATATGTATTTATTTAACCCTGCATGATAATATCCAACCCCTTATTCAATATTGAAACATAGTTTTAAATATAGTGTAGAATAATTTAAAATATTTAGTTTTCGCGAAACAAACGAAGTTTTCTTAGGGCTTGATATATCATCAACACATCTTCCATCTTTAGAAATTATGCATCTACCGGAAACATTCATATTCCCAAAAACGTCATCTCTACCATTTCTGCAACACGCAAATCTAATCTAGAAGCAGAGACAACAAAACTTTCGAAAATTTTATGTTGTGGGTGTGTGATCCATTGCTACACTCAAGTCTAAATCTATGAGAAAACAAAGCTTCGAATGAGCTGTGACGTGGGTGTGTGGCTCATAGATGCATTCAGGTCAAATTCTCTACGAAAACAAAGCTTTCGAATGAAATGTTGTGGGTGTGTGATTCATGGGTACATTTAAGAAGAATTCTCTACAAAAGCAAAGCTTTCGAATGAAATTTTGTGAATGTGTGACTAATGGGTACATTCAAGACGAATTCTCTACGAAAACAAAGCTTTCGAATGAAATGTTGTAGGTGTGTGATTCATAGATACATTCAAGTAGAATTCTCTACTAAAACAAACCTTTCGAATGAAATTTTGTGGCTGTGTGATTAATGTGCACATTCAAGACGAATTCTCTACGAAAACAAAGCTCTCGAATGAAATGTTGCGGGTGTGTGATTCACATGTACATTCAAGTCGAATACTCTTAGAAAACAAAGCTCTTGAATGAAATTTTTTGGCTATGAGATTAATGGGTACATTCAAGTTGAATTCTCTACGAAAACAAAGTTTTCGAATGAAATGTTTTGGGTGTGTGATTCATGGATACATTCAAGTAGAATTCTCTACTAAAACAAACCTTTCGAATGAAATTTTGTGGCTGTGTGATTAATGGGTACATTCAAGACGAATTCTCTACGAAAACAAAGCTCTCGAATGAATTGTTGCGGGTGTGTGATTCACATGTACATTCAAGTCGAATACTCTTAGAAAATAAAGCCCTCGAATGAAATTTTTTGGCTGTGTGATTAATGGGAACATTCAAGTGGAATTCTCTACGAAAACAAAGTTTTCGAATGAAATGTGGGTTGGTGATTCATGGGTACATTCAAGTCGAAATGCGTAAAACACACTATGCTTTAGAATGAGGTATGTTGTGGGTGTGTGACTCATAGGTATATAGAACTCGAAATCCATTTGGCTTCCTTTTTTTTATTTCAACCGCTCGCCTGATTGAATGCTGTAAGTGACAGGACAATGCGACAATCTATATTTCCATGACGGATAAAACAGGTATCTCTATGTACTACACACTATCGATTAGGGCAATGACGAGAACAAGCACAAGATGGATTCGTCTCACCTTCTGCGTCGTACTCCCTTTAATGTTTTTACAATAATACTCACTAGACATCCGTGCACACTATGCCTTTTGATTAATTTACATTTCTAAGATAAAGTTATTTAAATCTCCACGAGACCAATAGCGTCGTATATCTTCAGTTTAAATGTATCCGCCTTACGTGAGCATATCGGCTAAGGTGGACGTACATTTCCTACATACGGTACGTCGTCGCAAGGTGAAGATTATTTTACGTGTCTACGACAAACCAAATGACGTTGTTATTCATATTTAAGCAAGATGATAGTTGTGACTCCCTTGGATCGCACGCAAGGATATAGGGATCTTGCTGTGAAGTAGGTACTTTTCATTTTTTTAAAAAATAACTGAATAATTATTTGAAAGCTATTTATAAGATATGTCTGTTAGTCAAATTTTGTTTAACTTCAGGTGCAAAAATATTCACAGCGTGATTTGGATAAATTGGACAAAATTAAAGCATATATTTGGATATAGTTTTATATCTTATCTTGAAGCTTTTAGTTAACCATGCATGCTTCTTGCTGTAAGACTAGTAAGGATGTCAGGTTAAATAATAATAATAATAATAATAATAATAATAATAATAATAATAATAATAATAATAATAATAATAATAATAATAATAATAATGGAGAAAAATGTCATGGTAATGAGATATTAATTATAACAACAAAAAAGCAAAAATGTAAGATAGATGATGTAGATGACGATGACGATGATGATGATCCAAGAAAAATACTAAGAAAAAGAAAAATGATTGAAAGAAAAAAATTAGCACCATAGCAAAGTACATAAGAGGTACGTTTAAAAATCACAATATCTAGTAATGATAATTCCCTTGATCACTGTGTACACCGTCTATAATTATGTTACTGCTACTTGCATGCATATATTAATATGTATTCGAAATTCTTGGGACAAAGATCTTGCAACAAAATTGACATAGCGATTTTCATTCTGAAACCTGTGTCAAGTTGCAATATATGACCGTTATCATATTTAACATCAAGTGACACAAAAGGTTCATGGTAAAAAATAACTTTACCATTATTGACCTCCGTGAGATAGTAGGGAATTCGGCCCTTGTCTCTTGCATAATTTTTTTTCTTGGTTGGAACGGCTCCCTTTGTGAAAAAAATTTGAATGATGGAAAATTTGGGAATTTTGGTACCCCACTTCTCCTGTCCATACCCCACCCTGGCTCCACCCCATTCACAACAATAGCGGTGGTTGCTTGAGAGGTTCATACGCCACTGATTGACCTGTTTTTAATGTTGGCTAGTATCATCGTGTTAGCATTATTCTTTATTATTTCTTCTGAACAAGGTTTCATCACAATAAACTCACATAAAAATGTTTTGAAACGAGCAAAGGTTTTTGGTATACGAGTATGGACCGAGTGATCTAAAGCTCTCGCCGTTACATATCGCAGCCATCTCACCTCTGTCTGCCTTGGTTCGAGTCTCGGACTCAACCAATGTGGGTGTATGAGAAAGCTGACAGAAGCTTTCCATGGGTCGGTGGTTCCAAACGGGTTTACCAGAGTTCTTCCTCCACCAGTTGTACTGGCTATCATATATAGCCTATCCTACACTAAAAAAATGGGTAAAATAAAAACCCAACAAAAAATAAAAACAAGAATAGTTACTTTTGCAGCGGAATAAAATTAAAATATAACCATATTTCAATAGCATGACTTATTTTAACACACACACACACACACACACACACACACACACACACACACACACACACACACACACACTTATTTGAGGGGCCCCGATTGAGCGGATGGTCCAAAGTACTCTCCTTCACCAATCACTGCAATTTCAACTCTGTTCGCTTTGGTTTCTAGAGTCTCTGGGTCGGCCATTTTGGGAAAGCTTGCTCGTATCGTCCCGTAGATTAGTGGTTCTTGCTGGGATTTTCCCGGGTTCTTTCTTCATCAGTTATACATCCCGCCATAACAGTCTATTGCGGTGTGTTGAAATATGGCGTGAAACCAACAACAACAGCAAGAACAACAATCTTTATTGATCGTGTTAATATGCTTGAGATGCTTGTCATGTTCGTGTGGTAGCAATTTTAGTGGACGAGAAATTTTTTCCTAAACAAGTCACTGAGCGATTTTTTTAGACTAATCAAATACAAAATATCCAACATTTGTTGATGTTTAATCTTCTTTTTTATTCCTCCATATCTGGAAACCCAACTGTGTTAAAAGATGCCGCCCTCAAAAAATGACGTATGTATTAGTTTCCCCTGTTTTGTAATTAGATATGACGAAACAGTTAATGACGCACTAATGTATAGATTATACACTGTATGGAATCTGCAATAGGTTATTAAATGAACAGCGATCCTGTAGAAATTTTTAGAAATTTAAGCGACTAAAATTACAGACATGATAAATGTGGTCATCGATAGATAAAGAAATGAAAACAAAGAAAACTAATAATGTCACTTATTAGATGACTTCTTGAAGAAGAACAAATACGTTCAAAACGCAGGGATCAATTTTGATGTACTATTTGTTTTACATTTCTAATTTTAGCTACAAAATTATCAGCAATAACTACTTAAAAATAAATTGCAGGTCGTTGTGCATTGGAAATCCGACCCTTATCATTGTGTAATATACCGCCATGTTCTACTTGATATTCGCTGCTTTCATTTCTCTGTGATAAATATATAAAGGAAAAAGTTTTATTCAAGAGAACGACTTAGTTTTAAATAATCTTCTTCTTCTCGATCTTTTTCATCGCCGGCCGTCTCGTTTTCTCTTGTTGTTTGCCGATATGATGTGCATAACTCCTTTATGATTCGTGGTCATTTGATCGGTTTTAGTAAGCTTGGAAAAAAAAAACAACTGTTGTGAGCGGTTTTCATCGCCATTACACAAAATCTGTATTTTATTTTACTAAAAATACAGTAACCATACAATTGGCACTTCTGTATTAGTGTCTGGTCTGCTTGCTCAAGTATAACGTCACACACAACGACAAACCGAGTCTTGGAGGAAATGCAGTCGGTACTTTTTGACAGTTTAACTTGTCATTCATTCTGGGCGACTTGGTGGAAATAAATTTTGCCACTGAAATAGTTCTGAATCTACACATATCGTTTTAAAAAAGATAAAAAATATTCGTTTTGATTTTCTCCACAATTGATCTTTAAGAAATATTTATACAGAGAACTATCTTTTTGATTTTGAAGACAGAATGGCACATTTTATATTACCTCTAAGAAAAGAAACGATCAGATTTGCACACGAAGAGGGGAGAACCTGTAGTTTTGTGATGCTTATGAAATACAAGATAAAATTCTTGTTTCTATAAATTATAGCACATATTGGCACGTGCTTATGTCGCATATTGGTATGTCAAAAACATTGAATGTTTCTTTTTTTTTTATCATATCGCAGATTTTAAAATGCATACAAATATTGAGATTTTTTTCAGAGGGACTGCACAAATTTTTTTCAGATCTTTTGTGATTAAAAGTGATCATTTTACAAATGATAATGGATACAATTTATGGTTGTAAAACACAACTCACATTATTCAGAGCATTCACAGAATATTAAACTTTCCAATCCTCAGAGTACCAGCATGGTAAGACATTAAATAAATGGCGATGCCATTGACAACAGAACGCAAATATTACTATATGTAAAGACAACTTATAAACCCTTGCTTTGCTTTAACTGTTCCAGTGGCCTAGCGGTTAGAGCGTTCCCTCGGCCGAGTCATACCAAAGACTTTAAAAAATAGTACTAACAGCTGCCTTGCTTGGCGCTCAGCATTAAGAGGTTAGTGTTAGGACTGATCGGCCTGGTCTCAGGATAATGTGACTGGGTGGGACATCATGTTTCATGTCTGCGGCATGATGCCCCAGTGCTAGACATCACTATAAACTTTAACACTGCAGACATCGTAGCGATATGATTGAAATATTGTTAAAGCTAAGTTAAAAATCTAAATTACACACACACACACACACACACATCAACCCTTGCTTTAAATATTTTTATTTATTTATAGTTGATTACTAATCATGTAATTCTAAAATAAATTATGTAGTGAGCAAGAATTCACAAGTCTCGCAAGCTTGCCCTTTTAGTCGAACCAAAACTATAGTGTGAAGATAAGGCCAATGTGACGACCTATTTCTGAGCAGTGAAGAGTACTTGTAATAAAATGTGCACCATTTCAGTCACTATAACTGTTTCATCCCGAATCCGAACTTAATAGAACAGATTTATGTAGTCATCTTGTGCGCTTAAACACCACAATGACTACATTAGATAGCAGTGAGTATTTTCGCATATTATTCAATATAATCACTGAGTTTCATGTTGGTAAATGTAATGCTAAATATTGTCACCATTTTACGGCGCAAGTACTGTATTGAGAATACTTTAGGATTTTGCAAGTAGCTGCTCAGACAAGAAAACCATCTAATGTAAATAAATTCGGCTTCATTATCTTTGGTGTACAACACCCTTACTATGAATTCCCCATATCCTCAATAAAACACTGCTTACAGTAAACTTTGGATAAACACTTGCTTCGAATCGTGTTCCACCATCTTGGAAACATGATCTAATGTAAGCTTTGTTTCCAAATTTGCTGTAAGCAAAGTTTTGTACACTATATTTTTAAATAAATGCAAGCTTTGTTTTGTGACCAATAATTCACTGACGGATAAAAATACTTTAAATACGCATACAACAACCAAGCTCTGTTAATTTTTGTTTAATTTGTTAACATATTCTTCCTAATAACATAATTAATCAACATTTGATTTGATTTGTAATGAAATACCATTGAAGTATACACAGCTTAATGGAGATATCCTTACACTAAAAGGATTAACTTCCATTTTCTGAAACTGCAAAACAACTGAATTATCCTAACAATTTTTGCATCAGAGATTTTACTATATCTCTGTGATGTCCTTTAGAAATATTTTATTTTTAGTGGATTTGAAAGCTCTTGCTGTACAGTTTTAAAAGATGAATGACATGGGGTGGGGTGAAATCGATTAGGACTAGAAATAATTAAAAACATGAATGGCATATGGTAGGTGATACCGGTTAGGACTAGTAATAATTTTAAAAAAATGAATTTCAGTGGTGGGGCGACATCGGTTGAAACTAGTAATAATTAAAAAAGATGAATGGCATGGGTGGGGCTCAGCAGATGAGACTATTTATAATTAGAAAGATGAATAGCATAGGTTTGGGATGACATCGATTAGGACTAGTAATAATTAAATAGATGAGTGGCATAGGGTGGGGATGACATCGGTTAGGACTAGTAATAATTAAAAAAGATGAATGGCATAGGATGGGGATGACATCGGTTAAGACTAGTAATAATTAAAAAAGATGAATGGCACAGGTGGGGGTGATGGCGGTATGGACTAATAATAATTAATAAAGATGAATTGCGCGGGGTGGGGGTGATGGCTGTTAGGACTAGTAATAATTAAAAAGATGAATATCATAGGGTGATGGCGGTAAGGACCAGTAATAATTAAAAAAGATGAATGGCACGGGGTGGGAGACAACAGGTAGGACTAGTAATAATTAAAAAAGATGAATGGCACGGGGTGAAAGACAACGGTTAGGACTGGTGATAATTAAAAATGATGAATGGAATCGGGTGGGCGGGACAACGGTAGGGTCTAGTAATAATTAGAAACATGAATGGCATGAGGTGGGGGTGATGTCAGTTAGGACTAGTAATAATTGAAAATATGAATGGAATGGGGCAGGCAGAGATGGCTTTTGGAACTAATAATAAGATGAATGGCATGGGAGTTGGTGTGGGGCTAGTTATAATTTAAAAGATGAATGGCATGGGTGTGGTGGGCAACTGGTAATAAATACAAAGGGGTATATGTCATTACAAATAAAATTATGTTAATTATAAAATGATACTTTGGAAATAAATATAATTCAACTTTATACAATATATATATATATATATATATATATATATATATATATATATATATATATATATATATATATATATATATATATATATATATATATATATATATATATATATATATATATGAAGCATGACAAAGAATACTGAGTTAGCTACGTAACAACAACAACACACACACGCCTACACTCATAATTGCTGGAATTTATATTCCGTTTGTAAAGGTCAAGAATAAGGTGAGACACCTTGCATGCGTGAAAAGGAAAACGAAAAAGGGCAAAAACACTCTGAACAACGTATATTAAGATGATCGATCGAACCTAACATAATAAAAGAAGTAGAGGATGACTGATGTGTTGATTGGTATGTCCTCTTTATGGTCACGTGAGTCATACTATAAGTACACACGTGTGCCTCAAGATAGCATTTTACTGCCGTCACCAAGTTGACGCATTTCAGACGAAAAATATGCACGTACTTCTAAGTGACTTTTGGCACTCTTAGAAGCCATAACTCTTTTCTCAAGAAGAACATGATACAAAATGAATAAAAGTAAAGCGATGATAGGTCACCTACAGCCTTTGGGCACATTCTTGATTGGTCATTCTCTCATTTCCATTCTTGTGGCCTGAATAATTGATTATATTCTCTGTAAACTCTTCCCTGTTTTAATTGGACGGCAACGTTTGATTGGAAAAAGAAGGAATAAAAAACGAAGAAAACGACAAAATATAGCTAAAGAAAAATTAGACTGACATATTTAAAATACTTAGTAACTATTTTCATTATGAAAATTTGACTATCCACATGCCTTCTAACAACTGCTACTGTTACTTTTCACGCTATTATTTCTTTTTTGTACGTTTTTACACTCATCATCCTAGAATGACTACTTTTGCTGCTGCTAATACTACTACTCCTGCTACTAGAATTAGTACTACAACTACTATTACTGCTGCTGATGATGATAATTATTATTATTATTGTGGTGCTTGTTTCTGAAAGTTTGTTACATGGCTGAGTGAATGTGCGACAAAATTTAGAAACTGTTGCATATTTGTTTCTATAAAATATTTTATTTATCGTGTGTATGTGAGAAGCTATGCTTTTATACTCAGCTATCCCCAACAGCAGCAAACTCCGAGATCCTATATCAGTTTGACTAAAGAACCGGACACAAGTTTTAATTATTAGAGCAAATTGGTCATGGCTAATTTAAATTTACACCTGTTCTTGTCATTTCCAGACTGCTAAAGTTAGTCTTTTTAAAATTTTTCCATTCCACTACTTGTATTTATGTGTGTTTATATATAAACGTTGCAGGGGGTTTTGCTTGAAAGCAAGTACTCTGGCATGGTATTCCAATAGTTTCTTATGATTTTTTTCTTGTAAATATCTCAGACATAAAAGAAAATAATAGAAGACCCAAAAAACATAAAAAAAACCGCGGCATGACAAAAAAGATTGGATATTCAGGCACGTGTATCCAGTGCGATATATATATATATATATATATATATATATATATATATATATATATATATATGTATGTATATATATATGTATATATATATATATATATATATATATATATATATAACGAATGTTGTACAAACATTAACTCTGACACACACAATACTAAGATGTAATAATACACAAGGTTCTGTAGCTCACATCCACGACAGGAACCAAAATGTCTCTGCTCAAAACCACATCTGCGCTGGAACCCAATGGCCATACCTAAAAAGCGCGTCGAAGCAACAGTGAGTCCGGTTCATATGAAATTATTCCGAATTATGATTATTATTATTATTATTATTATTATTATTATTATTATTATTATTATTATTATTATTATTATTATTGAGTTAGTTCAACATCTAAAAAAAAACTGACAGAAAGTCTTCTACTAATTATTTGAATGGGAAGTGAATATATAATTTATTTTGTACTGACGACTGTAGACTTTTGATGTTCGTTTCCCATTTCTTTTAAATTGACAATGTATTTCTTCTTCTTGCTATTCTCTGATTAAAGTTTTATTTGTCAAAATCTACACATTACATGAAGGCTTTAATTGGATTCATTTTCAATAAGAGAACTGACTGTCTATGCAGTTGAAGAAATAAAAGCTATAGATGGGAAGAAAACTAAAGCAAATATCATCTGTATCAATAACAGTAGTAGTTTAGTTTTCATTGACTGGCTTTCATCATTATTATAAAAAGCTGTAGTAGCAATGGTTTATAGTTCTCATTGACTGTCTCAGAATTCTCTCAGTGGGATTCAGTTTCGAGAACTGTTATTTTCTTATATTTTTCATAGTTTAGTTTTTCATTCCAAATTGTGCGATTTCTAGCTGAAACTGATCCTCTTCCCCACCCTCCTCTTGCTGAATCCGCTACCTGTAATTTTGTTAGTATTTGGAGCATGGGTAAGGTATTTACATCTATGAAAACATATCCGCTGGAAACTAAAACAATTTCATATATGAAATACTATGCTCTAGGTAACATATTTAATAAGATATTTGAAATTCTGTGCGCTATATAAATCAACAAATTTCATAATTTTCGTGCTTCTCATATTGTTTATCTTACATCAAAGATTCGTGCACCTGAGCTATAATGTAGTAATCGACAAAGAAAAGAATACTTCAAAGATGTGCAGAATACTTTAACAGCATTCTCAATCAACAGTCAGTTGATCGACTGCCCCAAGTGGAAACCAGCATAACACTTTTAGATCATTCAGCGTTGACTGAACTGTGCAAGCCACTGACCTAGTGTAAAATAGCAAAATACATGGAGCAGATGCTATACCAGCTGAAGTCTACAAAGTCGGAGGATCGCACAAGGCTCAGAACCATTACCAGTCACCAAGGGAGTCAAGCCAGGCAGTGTGTTACCCCCAATCATTTCGCCACTTTGACAGTGGGCTCGATATTAAATACTGGAATGACTGCAAGCTCTTTAATCTGAGGAGAATACAGCTGAAAATAACAAAGTGGCTATTCATGGTCTCAAATTTACTGCCGACTGGTTTCTTAATGCCAAATATGAGTGTGACATGCAGCAGAATATGGACCGTTTCTCTGTAGCTTGTGACAGTTTATGTGTCACAATCAGTATTAAAAAGACAAAGGTGATAACCAACCCGCACAAGGTAAGCCTTACGTAGAGTCTACCAACATAGTGAATGTATAAAACCCTCCTGACAATGGACAAGTTCATCTATCTAGACATCACGCTGTCAATTGCATTCCACATCGATGCTGAAACCAACGCCAGAAGTGCTAGAGCAAGTGCAGCCTTTGACAGAATACGTGGAAATTTGCGGAAACACTATTGTTGATTTACAAATAAAACACAAGATCTACAAAAGCAACGTGTTGCCCACATGGACAGTGTGCAGTCGCCATACATAGAAACTAAATCATTTTCTCATGGGCTGTCTGAGAAACCGATGAGAATAAAATGGCAGGATAGTGTTCCAAGCATCCATAATCAGCTGATGAAATCACATTTGAGATGGGCATAAGAGATAGTATTCATTTTGACAAAGTCAATTAAAACTAAAAAAATCATCTAGAAATTTAGAACCACGGCCTGTACATACACGGTGAAGTTTAAAGATTTCAAGTCCTACGTACCGCTGGAAAAAGCAGAGGGATTCATTACCAATGTATGGGATTCTTTGTTTACCACATTTAAACAGCAATGTGAAGCCAAAGAAGACGATCGCTTGAAACTTTCCATTCATCACTACAGTTTGAAATCACTAGTTTAGATCGAGTTTAGCAGTATAGAAGAATTGACACATTTAAAAGTCCTCGGCAAGATTCAACACGTGCAACATTCCAACAAGTTTTACATCACCGATGGTAAAGCAACACTATCCATGACACGCGTTTCTCTTCCATAAGGGACCGGACAACGCAAAAGGTGTTAACGGGGGACGACTTTCCTAGCATCAAGCGCAGCCTCATTCAAATTAACAACCCTCAAGACCAGATGTGTTTAGTTCGTGCCATCGTGGTGGGACGAACGTATGCCGAGAAGAACGACATGGTAGAATGGAAAAGAAACTGGGAGAAAATTCGAAACAACGAAGAAAAGCAGAACTCATGTTACAGCACATAGGGATGTCCAAAGATACACCTTGTGGCATTCCTGAAATGCAAAGATTGCAGGAAGTCTTAGCTTCACATTACAACTTAAAATCACACCCTCAAGAAGTACGCGGACCTCTGTTATTTCGAGACAATGATTTCACATAAGGCAAATATATTCACGTCTATCATCATGATGAACATTTCGATACTATTACAAATAACACTGGATTCCTTGGACACAGCTATTACTGTGAGAAATGTGACTATGGCTATAACAATCGAGAGCAACACAAGTATTGTGGCTCGAAATGTGAGTTATGTTTGGCCTATGAACCCTGTCTTGACGATGGACAAGAACGAGTGCATTATATACCGTTTGTCTGAGCTCATTACTACGACTCTGACAACATGCGAAACGAACAATGAGAAGCTTTAGCAGCAGGGAGGGTGAACCCTACAAATTTTTGCTCGAGTCATTAACGAAAAATAAAGGTTCCTACAGAGGCTTAAAAAAGGTCAATAACACTAAACCAAAGTCTCTAACTAATTATATTTCCATACGGTTAGGTTAGCTCATTTTTGTTATACTATTATTGAAGTTATTTTGTCCTGACTTTGTAAGGCGATTTTGTTTCCTTGTAAAGCGACTCGATTTTTGTCCTTCACCCTTCCTGCTGCTCTTGACAGTCAAGGGGTGCTAACCAAAGATTTTATCCAGACCAATCTACGATCGTATGTATAAATTATTATATAGAGTTTCCTTTCTTAAGTCAATAATATTTCCATCCAGATTTGTAAGTTTGAAATTCATTCTCGACAATAATGGATTATGTACACGCAGGTATACTTGATTTATTGGCTCAGATACAATAAGCCACCCTGGGGTTGTTTGAATATTGGACGAGTATAGTATATATCCCTGCTGTCCCTGATTAGACTTAGAAAGGTCAACGTCAATCAATTATATCGCATACTAAATTCAGTACGATATTTGATGTTATATTAACAATATTAGGCGAAATGTGATGACCTGTTCCATATAGGTCATTATTATATTTGAGAACAGCTTGGGCTGCAATTAATTTTTTTTCCATGAGTTACATATTCTTTTAAAGTGTTCATTAATAAGACCAATAACTGATTTTTTTAACTTTTCGGAGTCGAATCCGGGAATTATAAATGTTGATAATTGTTCTTCTGTAATTCCATAATATTTCAGAAATACTGTCTTAAATAATCGCTTATTATTTACATGTTGAATTGGGTCATCTTCATTAACTATATAATAACTAGAAATTCTATCTACTGGCACGTTTATTATTTTTTCTCTGTCAACAATAGCCTTGTTTACATATTCTAAGTCTGCTGCAACTTGATTTAGATGTATTGTTTCAATTATCTGATTTTTTAAATCGTCATTATAAAAAGTATTGATGCTGGAAAGTAAATTTGTAAGATCATTTAACACGCGTTCATGTTCAGATTTAATAGGTCTTGATAATGAGTTAATTTGCTCAACATCAATTGTTAATTGTTTTACTGAATCCTTCTTACCTTGAATGAAACCCATAAAATAAGTATGACTCGCATAAGCCCTGGGTATCGTAGCGCTCTCCATAAATGGAATTTGTTTCTATATTCTGGAAGTGGTATAAATTTCTTATCATCTATGATGAAGTCGGATCGCTGCGGTTCTCTTGGATCCTGATAAACCGGTGCAACTTCAGGTCATCCTAATACTGATTTAACTTTTATAAATATCCACAGCATAGTCATGAGAATGTATTTCAATCAAGGACGATAATGTTGGTTCATAAACAGTAATTGCTATCTTGGATTCTATTCCGGTTATAGACTTAGTTCTGCGCTGGAATTCCTCATTAATTTGCTATATCTGATAACTGCCAGTTGGAATACTCTCTACTTGCCAATAGAGAGTTCCATCAGACTTATTTTTATTTGAGAATACTAATGAATTATTTGGTTGTTGTCCACCAAATGGTTTTGATCTAATATTAGGCCAGCTAACACGTAACTGAGTTAATGCTATCTCTTTTACTGGAATTGCAGTTGGAAAGTTAACGCTAAATTCAGGATTGTTTGAAGTTATCGATATCATAGTAGTTTTTGAAGAAGTTGTGTTAGTGACGATCTGCTGTATCAACTCTCGACTCAATATCAAAACGATGTTCAGGTGCTGACATTTATGTTATTATTTTTGTTTAATTCTCCATTTATTTTATTCTGGTTATTGTCACCAGAATCGTTAGTGATTATGAATGCTTCATCGTAGGTTTTAATTATCATTGAAAACTCCTCATCAGATATTTTACCATCGCTGAGATACGTGGAAATATATCCAGATAGTTTAGAGTAGGTTGTTTTTGCTGTGTGCAACTTTATTATATACTCACGCAATTTATCATTTGCTCATGTAGTTACTTTTTAGCAATTATACTAAAAATACCTGCTATAGTCGTTGAAGTTGAAACAATAATTGTTATAATTGCTGGAGCTGTCATTGTTAATGTCGATAATATTAATCCGGATCCAGCAACAATAGCAGAAACTGAGTACACAACTATATCAATGACAACCATACGTCTACGATATTTTTTTACTTTTACTGTGTAATGGTCGATGATATTTTTTAGTTTGGCCAGACATTAACATGCTTGATTATATCTGTGACGCTGAACGTCGAGAGATGGCATAGTCATTTGATCCATTATACTATGACGTTAAGTAATTACTTGAGCTACAAATTCCAAACACCACCAGTAAGCTTGAGGTAAATTTTTACTCGATGATTCCAGCGTAAACGTTCCTTCAGAATCTTTATCTAACAACACAGATACAATTTTAGAAAAATCACCAGTTGATGGAGATGTAGTGGATATTCTAAAATCTGCAACGCTAAGTATGGACATCCTATATATACCAGTGATTTCCGCGGTGTGTTTGATGGTTTTATTTTCTGGTGTCCACGATCCAAACCCAGATACAACTGTATACACAATATTTCTTATCTGATTGTGAGGAATTTTAATCAGGTTTTTTTTTTTAATAGTATCCGGAATTCCACTGATAATATCATTTAGTTTTGTGTTAATATCAGTAAGTTTTATATCAACATTTGGTGGACTTCCAAAAAATTCGTTATTAATTCTGTTTATGTTTCTGCGAAAACTCAAAAGCGTATTCACGTGACCGGTAAATTCAGTTTCGATTTTGGCTATTCCATTGATGATTGGAATCTATTTGTCATCGACGTATTTTTTGTAGCAGCATCAAAATCAGATTCTGGTGCTCTTAAATTACTAACACCATTATGGTTCATATTGAGAAATGCACGCATTATACCACCGTTGGCTAATACGTACTTAGATTCTTGATCGTCAACATATTTTTTTTGTTGTAGCATCACTATCTGTAGTTGGATATCGAAGATCTTTAATTTTATTTTTGTTCCTAATAACGTCTCCACTAAATACACCGCCAGTTGTCCTGACATAATCGTTAACTGACTTACCGGAATCTTGTATTTTACCCTGATCAGTAAAAATAACGATATTATCAGCAACTGCAGTAGGAATTCGTATAAGTACGTCTGGTAGCTTTATATTTGTAATCGTCCTTGCTTGTCCTGAAAAATAACCACTTTTATTTTGATCCACACTTGCAATATTAAATAAATCATCAATCTCATTTCTGAGTTGATCGAGGGTTACATATTTAGATAAATCACCTTGCTGCTGAGCTTTACCACGAGCAGATCTTCCGTAAATATCTGCCATTATATGTTACTGATGTCTGTCTAAATGTGACAGCATGGTATATTCATGCACAACTTTATGAGGTGGCTTTCCTTGCGGTGCTAGGGATATAGCATTAAGTACATTAAGTACTTCACGACCACATATTGGTGGATCAGTTAATGTCTGTGTTGGTAATGTAGAATACCAGATTGGAGCAGTATTATTACTGACATAAAGAAGAAATTCTTTTGGTGGCGCTAATCCATACGAATCAAAATAAATGATTCCACGTGGATCAATTGCATACGCTACCCAGTGGGTACCTGGTCCAGAGTTATTATCAAGATTAATAATACCTGTTTCAGTATTATTCGGTTGTTTTGGTAACTGATCGCGCATAAAAACACCTCTAAAGTTTTTTATATTTAGCTTTTTAGTAGCATCGAGTAAATCATAATTAGACATAGGCGAGATCAGCAAACTGTCCCTGGAAGTCTTAGACCTTTTCCGTACCACGAGAGCGGGGTCCCTGGTAATCTGAGACCTTTTCCCTTTTTTAAATTTCGTTTTATTCCCTGACCAGTTGCTTTCTTTAATGTCATTCCAGCGGCATTTCCAACAGCACCTAACGCAGCCGCTTTCGCAACCGCTAGGGCTGCTGCAGTTATTAATACTGGTATAGCTGCGAGAAGGGGAAATATACCACCTGTTTTAAAAGCATATTTGATAGCGCCTGCAGAAAGACTAAGTTAGACGCCCTTATTTGATTTTTTTGCTACATTAAAGTTTTTGAATTGACGATCGGTCAACGATAATTTATTTTTTCACCTGTTCCTTTTGCAACGATAATTTTATTCCACTGTTATTGTTTGATGCTGATTGCAGTCTTTTTATAAGACCAGGAGTCAGTGTAATATAAACGTGATTATATGACATTTATATTACTCATGAATGATCTAATTACTTGTTACATATTTTCTACTGGAGCATCAATGACTCTCATTCGTCCACCAGCACCTTCAAGGAGCAATTGATTTATCGCTAAGTATAACAGCAATTGCTCTATAATTATCAATAACTCCTCTTGTTACACTAGCTCGAAAATGTATATCGACTACCGATTGTCTGGTCAAATCTAAATGTTTTAGCGAAAAGTAATAAAACGGATAAAAAGTTGTAAAATCTAACTGAGATATTTGTAATCCAGTATCGACATTTTGATCACGGCCCATAAACGTCATGAGACGATGATTTGCACGTGCTACATGATTTTGATGGAAATTCAGTAATATATCCTCAAATGGTTCTTGATGTCCATATATCCTTAATGAAACCTCAGAAACACCAAGACTGTCACATATAATACTACACGTTTGATCATTACTCCTGCAGCATCTTGCAATAAATATATGTCTGGGCGCAGAAACACCTTGCTGAGAGGCTATTTGCCATGTAAATAAACCGTTGATATTACTCTGGAAAGCATCTGTGGTCATTGTCAGCCATGATAGTATTGATTTACCCCCTTGACTCATAAAAGATAGTAATCGTTGCTCTTCAGATATTGAGGGACCTAATATTGACATCCACAATACAAGTTTTTGTCAGAATTACTATACCAGCATCACCGGCGGGTCACCATATTGCATCATTGTCTGTAGCCTTTGGTACTAGTACAACTGTATGTTTGGCTCCAACATTTCTACAGAATCCAATGATATGTGAAAATGGAATTGCACATGAAAATATTCTTCTATTTCCTTTTAACATCGCTCGACGTGATCTAAATCCTAAGCTGAAATCTAGATCTACATAATAATCATACTTTGTACGTCTGCTGGGGCGTTTCTATTAACCTTTGGTCGTCCTATTTCATATTGTTGGTGCTCTGGAAAATTAGAAGTATCTTTTACAAATATAATTGATGGACCAGCTGATCTTGAATAATCGTCGCTGTATCTTGCAAGACCAAGTATTGTTGTAGCAATGTCAACATCTTTCTGAATTGATTCAATAATTGTACCGTCAATCATATACGCAGCGCTATCAAACAACGCTATTATACCATTATTAACAAAATCAACACTCACATTATCGTCGTATTCAGTATTATCTGCTTTTAATATCTCACCTTCGACTTCAATAAATGCTTCGGAGGGTAGGAAATATCTACTTGTATCATGAACCTGAAGTTCAATCCATCCACGCTGATTTGGAATTCGTGTGTCGTAAGAAGACTACTGATAATCACGTATAGACTCATCTTTGAGGACTGGTGCGTCCATGTCAAATGCAGGATCACTTATACGTTTGAACATATTTATTATAATTATTATCGTCTAAAACGAAGACCACTTCCTGCTATGAGACTCGCGGTTATATTTTTCTCTTTTTCTGATAAAGGTATATCATCCAACTCTGCTAGTTTTTTTTAGCGACTTGGTTTAATTTTTACTAATATTTGCGGGCATTAATTCAGTGCTTGGTAAATTTACCGGTTGAGGTCGGACCGCTTGAGGTCTACGTATTAATTGTGCTAGTATATCTTTAATCGCCGAGATTGCGTTACTAGCAACATTACCAGCAACACCTATACCCTTTCCACGAGCTACATCAATAGCTTTTATTCCTAGCAGCTTTGCAATTGGTATTGCTTTTGGCTGTCGTAAATGACAAACAGGCCAGTTTATTCTCGCCACTTATGCGTTCAATCGAAAAAATAAAAAGTGCATTATCTCACGAGTACGAAGGAAAGAAAATGATAGATAATCGTGTAATACAACTAAAAAAGATTATGTTATTTAATTCTGTAATAAATGACAGTGAAACTGAGGACAGTGACAGTGAAAGCAGACCCCCTGACACAGTCAGGAAATATGATTGTTGCTAAACAGGACCCTTGGTAAGATTGATAGAGTCAAACTTTATATATAAAAAAATATTGTTCTGAATGAAGAGCGTACACATTTATTATAGGTACTCAAATATAATACTTTGGTCATACTTTATTGAATAGGCAGAATTATATGTTTTATTTGCAACAAATTGTACCGATTGTGGATGAATGCAAAAATATTTGGCTGCTGCGTTTATTGATGGAAAAGTTAATTCTTGGCTTGTTTCCGTATTTATGGATTTAATCGATCTCTTTCTGAATACTTTACATCTTCCTGTATTTACACGTCTGGAATTCTGACTCTGCGTAATAACTTGCAGGTTAGAAATTTCGTTATGTTGAGAATTTCCATCAAGGTGATCAATAACAAATCTATCTTTGATTTTCCCATACAAACTCTCGTAAATAAATGTATGTGATAAATAGATTTTTACCTCCACCAACATTGATTTTGAAATAACCAAATTTATCAATACTAACAACTGGTTTCTTTAATCTACAATGTCTGATAATACCATCTCTGGACGCCTCGTAATTCGTATATACTGGATGTCTCACAAATTCTTTTTGCTCCATTTGTGTGTGTGTATATATATGTATATATATATATGTATATATGTATATATATATTTATATATATATATATATATATATATATATATATATATATATATATATATATATATATAAATATATATATATATATATATACATATATACATATATATATATATATATATATATATATATATATATATATATATATATATATATATATATATATATATATACATATATATATACATATATACATATATATATATACATATATATATATATATATATATATATATATATATATATATATATATATATATATACATATATATATATATATATTTATATATATATATATATATATATATATATATATATATATATATATATATATATATATATATATATATATATATATATATATATATAATATTTATTTGTCTAAATCATTGTTTTGAAATCTAGTCAGATAATCCTTTTCTGTCTTTATAGGGGATGTACCGGTCGATGTCTTTTTTTTCATAATAGCATTTAATTTCCCTATATTTTTACCACCACAAATTGTACATAGCTGCGTTTTTCCCCTAACTCCAATATCACATTGAATGCAAGGCTTTGTTCCAGTACTTCGATGTCTGATACTTTGCATATGGTAACTACAGTATTTGTTTTTATTTACGAATGGTTTATCACAATAAGAAATATGTCCAATTTTCAACCAAATACACCTATTTGCTGTTTGAATCTCTCTCTCTCTCTCTCTCTCTCTCTCTCTCTCTCTCTCTCTCTCTCTCTCTCTATATATATATATATATATATATATATATATATATATATATATATATATATATATATATATATATATATATATATATATATACTAAATTTCAATTTGAATATTTGTCTTAATTATAATGATGGAGGAATTATCAGCAATTGAACCATCTGTTACTAGATTTGATCTTGACAGACTACCAGAATATATATTTAGTGTTTAGATGCAAGATCTAGCTTTTACAAATGGATATATAACCAAACGTATCCGTGAGGCTAAGAAGGAATTTCGTGAGGACGTTGCTATGTATGTGTGGTCAAGTTTTAGAGTTGTAAATATTATTAATATGATGAACTGACATAAGGGGAAAAATAATTATTAACCACCTTGATAATCAATAATATCTTATTTTAATAAAATAAATTGTGGAGAAAGACGATAATATTTGGATATTTCGTGATAAAAGTGACCCCGTTCATATTAAGTAACAAATCCAAACCTGAAATACTGACTGGTATTAATAGACCGTATTTTGAGCGAGGGTATCCATATTGCGGATCTAAAACCTATGAGATTGTCAGAGTCAAGAATAAACTGTATTGCGGAGCGCATTACTGAACATTTTATTAATGCGATGCGTGGCATTGGCTTGACAGATTTATGACGTAAAGAAATGTGAATGGACAGAGACTGTTAAAGATTCTGGTGCATCTATTAAGAATCTTTCTAAGCTAGAAAAGTCATTAAGATTTCCAATAACCGTAAAAGCGCTAACAGGAGAGATAGTGTACAAACCAAAATATATAAAAAATGGAAACCCTATAACAATTATTGATCATAATGCACATGCATTGACTGATGCTGTAACGATATTCCCACGAGACAGAATGATTAAATTTTATAATGGTCATGTATTTGATTTTATTAAAAATATTAGTGAAAGTGACCCTGTATCTGTTTGGTTATTTCAGAGTTCGGAACACGATTACGATCAGTTTGTACGGCCTAACGGTAATATTTATCGTACAGAATCTCTTTATGAAGAAATGAGAAATCTCGCACTAAAATATACTTCTGACGATGACAAAATCAGACAACTACTGAATAATTGTTGTACCGTACCTTCAGTCGCGGCCCATTTCGCTCAGGGAAAAAATTCATGGAAACTGAGAAGATCAGAATTTATTGAGGAGGATATACAAAAAAGTTGCATAGAATATGGGCACGGTGGATTATGGATTATTAAATACGATTTTAATGATGTTATATCAGTCGATATGGCTGCTTGTTATCCTGGAAGTTTTCTTGGATATGGTGAGTGTTCTAAATGCTTTAACAGATTCGGACACCCTAAACATGACATGGCCAGAGTTTCAATAAATGGACCCTTACCAGATTTCGACTTAACCAGTTTTGCATATATAGAATCATTTGAGCTCGCAAAAGATCTCTATCCGATTACTTATCATTGGTTTGGTAAACACTTTTCAGAAAAATGTTGGGCACCAATAGTATTATTAAGATATATGCTTGATGCTGGAGTATTAGTATCGTTAAAGATAAATGAAGCGATTATATCCTGTAGTCCACAAAAGGAAGTTTGGTTACCAGAACCTGAGAGATTTAATATAGAAGATGCCAGGAAAGAATTTCCTGATCTTGCCGAAGATGACATTATTAAGATTACTAATAATATACGTAAATGCAGAGACGAGTACGATGAGAAGCGTGCAAAAGATCTCAGTAGAAAGATAATTGGTAAGTTTACTCAAGGTAGCTCGTACGGTCATAAACGACACTGTACAAGATTGATTATGGATGATGCTGAGTAAGATTTTATAATCGCTGATACAACCAAGAAAAACACATTTATAAGCCGAAATAATAATTATTTATCGGATGGGACCAAACTAGGTACTATTGTGCGCTATATTGAGGGCGACTCACCGCAGTTTACTCATTTAAGATCTTCAATGTTAGCATATGTTTCTATAAATCTACTGTCGATGATAAATAAATTTCCTTGTCAAGCTGTTAGAGTCGCTACGGATTCATTTTATATAAACAAAAAATATAAGGATTTATTAAATCCGCTACTCGGTAATGGTGAGTGGGGAACATGGAGGATAAAGCAAGAAAATATACTCAGTTATTCTGAATTTGCTGAAGTTGAAATTAAGGAAATATATTACAGAAATAATAATAAAATATCAGAATCATTTTCATCATCTGTGTACGATCCTGTCGCTAGACATAAGACTGTTAATCTTAATGGGTGTGGAGGGTCAGGTAAAACAACTCTTGTGATTAAATTATTTATGAAAAACAATTCAGATACGATCGTTTTGACACGTACACATAAACTCGCCAGAGAGATAAAGAACGAGGTGTAAAAAACATGCACATATCATAGTTTCTTTAGATGGTGTGGAGATACATAGATTCCTGAGCGAATGGGTGAAAAATATATATCTAGGTATATAATATGGAACGAGATAGACACAGTGTCTTTAGAAACACTAAAAACATTCCTTGAATGGTTATTAACTAAAAACACTGCTGTGATTATGTGTGGTGATCATGGTCAACCACCGCCTTTTGTTGGTCAGTCTCCACATGAATGGCTAAAGAATAATGTAGATTATTATGGAGAAATACATGATTATCATAGAGCTACTGATGAACCGCTGAAAGAACTTAAAAGATTAATCGGACTACAACAGATAAAATACAATGTGAGATAATGCGTGAGATAATTCCAGAAACTACCATGAATGACATTTTGACTTTATGGAGACCTACTGAGTTGATAGTCGCAAGTAGAAAGATAGTTCGTGATGAATTGCAGAAATTTTTTTTTACGTTGCATAAAGAAAAATTTTCACATCTACCTGTACCATTATGTTATCGCCCAGCAGATACACGACGACAGAATATTGAAGTTGAAATTCCTGGTGGCGGATTACAAAATCTGGTATTGAATGACATTATTTTCGTAACTATTAATACAGTTGAAGGGGCATTGAATATGGAAAAATCACCGTTGACGTTAGGATACGTTATAACGATTCATTCGTCGCAGGGATTAACTATCTCTAATACAAATATCTGGATTGTAGATGACCGGATCGAGTGGTCAAACTTAGTCTATCTGGCAGTATCTCGCGTCAGACGAATTACTCAACTACATTGGGTTATTATAGATTATGTGATAACTGAAGAAATTACTAATGACGATGTTGTAATAAAGAAAAATTAGCGTTTTATAAACAATGTGACAAGAAAAAAATAAACGTGATTTTGATATTGATGCTGAATTTATTATAAAATTAAACAACTACAGAATAATCACTGTGCAAGTTGTAACACAATAATGTTATGGAAATATTCGAATAATAATCCAAGACAATTTACCGTAGACAGAATAAATAGTGATCTTGGTCACACACGTGAAAATGTGATGCCGACCTGTCTTGAATGTAATCGACGCAGAGGTGCTAATTTACATAAGTGAAGATGGCGGTAATTGTGTATCTGTAGGAATTACTTGCAATCGTTCACGCACAAATCCACGTTGAGGGGCAGTAGAATCTAGTCTGTATATAGCAGGTCTTCCAGTGGATCTAACCACGCTAGAAATTGTATGTCTGGTCACACTCCAAATAGGGTCAGTAGCTCGTCTTTTGCCACCCTGCACCCTCCTGGTTCGTATAAATATCTCACAATTACATTACCTAATACTGGTTATTGTCCTTGTTGTCCGTATTCATCGCTACGTGGTATATATTTGTTTGTTATTTCATTAGAAGGTTTCATGGAAGTTGCACGAATAATTTCATTATTTAATGCAGATATCACACTTGGTAACCTTGCAACTCATTCATTCACCGGACTTAAAGTCAGCAGATATTTCCTTTGCATATTGATATCCAAATAACCGCTCAACAAGTGTTCCATTAAATCGTTTAACGATTGCTTGATCACGATGAATTTCAGTATGCCCTCGTCTGATTGTAACGTTATGTTTTTTCCTTGTGGACTCTTTAGGAACAGTACATACCACCCAATGAACATGATCCCTTTAAATGTACACGAAAGACTCAATATCATTAAAGTCTTGCGTTTTTATTTCGATACTTCTCGACTCCTACTGGAAAACAATATTCGTTAACCTTTAGTTATTGAAGATGTGTACGATGATGTGTGTGCAGCTTGTGACTTACAACCTCACAGGAAAGATATACGTGACTGGAAAAAGTTTTGGCTTTAAGGCTGGAGAATAGAAGTGACAGACTATGCCCATGATTTGTGATACTAAATTTAAACGTCAGTGAAAAATGTAAATTTTAAACCTGTATTAGTGACGGTGTCGCCGAGGAAAGCCACTCCCTTCATGACAGTACCGTTATCGGCATGGATTTTCCATAAGATCATTTCAAATGTTTTATGTTCTTCCACTTCTCATTTACTGATGATGCCTGCCAAACCCAATTTACACGTGTCTTTTTAATATCATGAAAAATTGGAAATCCGAGTCCCCAAGAACTTCTCCAGGGGTGCAACACTTCTCATTAGCGGCAGTGGCAGATGTTCATAAAATACCTGCCCTTTAAATTAAAGTCCAAGAGAGATCGGGCATGTTAAAGACTTTACTGGATTTATTCAAGCAAGAACTGTCCCAAATGGTTCTGTTGCGAACCCCTCCACCACGTGTGATGTCTGCCATGAAAATGATACGACTTAAAGACAATCAGTGGCGAGGGACAAAAAATGGGATCAGTATTTTTGTGCTCCTGGATGTCCAATGATGTCTCTTCAAAGACGTGCACACCGTCACCATTGTCTTTCTTCTGTCCAAAATGAAAAGGAAAAAGAAAGTGATAGTTACGTCATCGGAAAAAAAACACACTTAGCCGATCATCGACGTCACCGCCAGAAAAGACACATTTGTCCAAAGTAAAGGAGAAGCAAGCAAGGGGGAGGATTTTTTCTTTTCGATTGATAAGATATTATATGATTTATTAAAACGATAGATTACAATCTCCAAAAAATAAGATAAAAGGACTCATCTCTAGCCATGGACATCAATGTATTTTGTGCACCAAAGATGTACTCTTAAAGAAGCACACACCTAATCTGAGACCATTTCAGTTACTGAACACAAATAACTAACTGTAATGACATCCTCATCCCCACCGTATCCCGTATTCTCTCTCTCTCTCTCTCTCTCTCTCTCTCTCTCTCTCTCTCTCTCTCTCTCTCTCTCTCTCTCTCTCTGACTCAAGAACATTTAAACTGGAAATGAAATATGGTCACAAGTTATCTAAACATATTCAATAGATTTGCTTCCACAAAATTAAATTAGAATTATTGGTTACGAACTTTCTTTAGTTATGTATAAAAATGTACATCTTACTAACATCCGCGTGTGACAATCTACCCTTTTATTACTATCAGTTTCCTCATATCATCCGCTCATGAAAACCAAAACTTAAAGTTGAGAGAAAAAAATAAATCTTATATGTCTTTTTGCCATACAGTCGCATGCAAATTCACTTCATTTTTCAATTCGTCCATAACATGTGTAATAGTGACATTTACGTCATCAATAATAACATCACCGCTAAGAAACAAATGAAGTTCACATATTATCATGCCATACTAAATATAATCAGTTTGAAATTTGAAATTCAGTAAGAAAGATTAATCAACGAATTTTATATAATTCTTGGTTTTGGGATGCTTTACATAAATCAATGATTCATGGACCAGTGCTACAAAACACCGTATCAATGTTAGAATCAGTACGCAGAAACAGTTGAGTACGTTTATCCTTGTAAGTGCCCAAGTAAAATATATTTAGTTTCCCTCAAATATGTAGACATAGAATTAACTCATAGTATATCATTTAACATCTCTTGATCATTAGAAATTTCAGTATATCAGCTGGTTTTTTAAAATCATTGTTCAGAAGAGTTGGTTCCTATGAATGGTACCGATAGTCGTTTCCTTGAGGCGATGCATTTGCGCTCCGAACCACAACACACACACACACACACACATATATATATATATATATATATATATATATATATATATATATATATATATATATATATATATATATATATATATATATATATATATATATATATATATATATAATTTGGACATTACCCACCAGTAACTAAAAGTAATTACTATTCCTTATTTTAGACGAAAAAGGTTATCACGAGAGCATATAGTATAAAAATTCACCAAAGCCAATTCAGTACTGCAAGTTTCTTTATAGCATCAGTGCCTTAAACCAACATTTCCTGTTGAAAGAAAATTGCAAACAAAACGGGTCCGACTCTCAAACAGCTATCATAACAAATGACAAAGTTAAAACAATTTTTATTACCACATAGAATTTCATGTCCTTTCACCAATCATGTGCCGATAACATGTTGAAAACGAACCATTTACATAATAGAAAAAAACATACCCGCTGAGAACCAAAAATACTCGATATATTAATTATCATGATATATTTAACAGATTTCTGGACCTTTGCTATAAAGTACCGTATCAAGCATCCATGCTCAGAACCAACTTAAACATTTATGTTTACTAATGCCTGAGAAAATTATATTGTACTTCCCGCACATTTGAACAAGTCACATTATCTCCATTTAAATCGTTTTGCATCTCCTGTTCCTTCTGTAATAAGTTTAGCATCCGTATTTTTTAATCACTGCGCAGAAAAGAGAGGTTTCTACGCAAAGTACTTATGCATATATAGTTTAAGGTATGCATCGTTCAAAACCAAGACATTCGTAAACAAAGATATCTTAGTATAATTTTTAATTAGAAACCATTTCATTTATTTAAAAAAAATAACTGGCTGTAACGAAATTTAATCAAACGTCACTTAAGTAAAACAACATCTGAGTCCTCCATGCCTCCTGGTTATCGTGAATTTATTACTCTAGCCATGGTTGGTTCATGTTGAGCATTGTGTATGATCATCTTATTATAGTCATTGCATCCAATTATATCTAATCACTGCGGTAATCATCGACGATTTCATTAATGAGGGATCGATAAACACCAATATTCATACAACCACCTGCAAAAAATCTTTTACAAATATCAACTGCTTCTTTAATGATTGCTGGGGACTTATTATCAGCTCGTTTTCCTCCAATAAGGATTCTAATCTATCAACGTCTGCAAGGACGTTATTGGGACAAATAACAAAACCACTTCCAGTTGGAGGGTTATCAGGAAAATCTTCAGCTAATTTCTGTGGGATTTGTGAACTTCCTGCTTCTCTTTTTGGAATTCTATTAGAAGGTTTAGGAGATCTTTTTGATAATTCTGATTGTAATTTATCTATTTATTTTTGTAATAGTTGTTGAGGTGATAACTGAAACGTTTGTTCTTCAGTTCATCAAGAATTGGACGTGTCTTTTACTTCTTGGTTTTCATGAAGGCTGTTACTTTGTTCTTGTTCTTCTCCTAATGGTGGAGATTGTTGAAGATTTGATATTTTTAACGGTGGTGGAAGTCTTAATTCTTCTGCAAGTTTTATTAATTATTCTTCTTCTTTTACTTCTTCTATCTGCTTTTCTAATTCTGGTGTTAAAGGAGTTTGATTTTTCTTTTTGTTTATGTTCGTTTTAGTCTTGCTTTTTCTTATTGTTTTGCTCTTATTACTTTTAGCATCTGTGAGCAGCACCAACTATATTACTCTTTGTAAATACCTGTGTAATATTGTGATATATATATATATATATATATATATATATATATATATATATATATATATATATATATATATATATATATATATATATATATATATATGTTCGTTTCTGCGGAGCGATGCATCTGCTCTTAGAACCGTGACATTTTTATCACTGCTGGTTTGAGCACAAGTTGATACCAAAAGAAATATCTGGAAATTATGATTTTGACACTAACGACAAATAAATTGAATCAATCAATATTCCTTATTTTAGACGAAAAGGACATCACGATAGTATGTAGTGTAACAATCAACTAAAGTATATTCCTTACTGCATGTTTCCTCACATTTTCCGAGCCTGGAACTAAGATTTCGTGCTCAGAGAAAATTGCAAATATTAGAGGTCCGACTCCCACACAGGTATAATAACAAATGACAAAATATAAAAAATAAAAAGAAACTATCTTTATTACCACATTCAAATTTACGTCATTTTCCCAAACATTAGCCGATAGCACGTGGAATACGGACATTTAAAATAATCGAGAACAACATATCCAGCTCTGAAACAAAGCACGTCATATATGAATTTTTATGTTGAAGTTAACATCTTTACTAGGATATTTGAAGTTCAGTGTGTGGTAGATATCAACAAATTAAGTACAGTTCGTTATTTTCATGTTGATTTACTTACATCAAATATTCATGCACCGGTGCTATGAAGTACTATATCAAATTTAACATGCGTACTCAGAACCCACTTACACGTATATGCATTAGCGCTCAGAACCAGGTCATTCTAATCAATGCGTGCGTATCACTAGACAAGTTGATATCAAAATAAATATCTGCATATTATGATATTTTACACTATGCACAGGTCAATTAAAATAAGCACTAGTCCTTCTTTTATACATAAAGGATATAATAATAGCATGTATATATCCAAAGTACAGAAATATGAAGATACTGAAGTACAGACATAATAGATACAGACAGGATATATTAATAGCATATATAGATGCCGAGAGTCTATCCATTACCGCAAGTTTCAAATAGCATCCACGCCGGGAACTGAAACATCTTGTTGAAAGAAAATTATAAATAGTACAAATATGACTCCTAAACATCTATCAGAACAAATGACAAATAGGGCATTAGTAAAATATGACATTTCCATGCAACGTCACGTCACGTCAATTTTCCAATAATTTGCTGCTCAATGGAAAACGTATATTTAATGGGTTTGTGACCGTAATGGTGAAAATAAAAGTTAATTCGCCGGATTGGGTTCATGCGATGGTCGTCCGAGAGTGATGCTTTGGTACATTACTGGTTTTTTTAATGGATATGTGTAGTTTTTCAGTCTTCTTACGATTCTGATGCGATAAAAGACGCGTGAGAAAAGTCGAATCGAGCGGAGGGTTGTTGTCACCATTGCATTCCTTGTGTTAATTTATAATACCGTTCAGGTGATTTCATGTTGTCAGAAATTTCGTCGTGCTTTATTGATAAAACTGCAGACTCTTGTGCTCTTAGGAACGGGTCATATGTGACAGGCATGCGTCAAGTGCATGCATTTGTTTCCTCGTTAAAACAATTAAAATATCGGAGCGGTAAGTTTCCAACTTTGATATATGATACGATGGACTCATGTGCTTCTTTGAAGTGCCAACATTTATCAGTATACACGTGTACCTGGGTCTTAATACGAACGCTGTGGACCCAGAGCTGCCAAAAACTACAAGTAGAACCATGTCCTCATCCGGAAATGTCGTTAGTATTATTAAGAGGAGCCTAAATAAATAGGCTACGCGTTTGTGCAACAGAAGGTGCCGTGTAAGGTCATAAAGGCTAAACCTAAACAAACTCTTGATTACATGCGTTACTTTGGCATAATATTTACATTCTAACAGTAACTTACTGCAGGATGTGAAACGTTCTGGTTGTTTCGCGCTCATTTGTCTTTGTGGATCCGCGTTAAATACTGATCAATACCTATGCAATGAATAGAGGTCTGCTTTCAATGCTGGTCACATGTTTGCGGATTTGTAGCGCAGTCTATCAATGTCAGAGTATTTTCACTATTACTATGGGTGACAGAGATAAGTACATAATATTAGTTGCCGTGATATAATCTGTTGCCGAGTAGTTAATAAGCCTTCATTGTCAGAGAGAGAGAGAGAGAGAGAGAGAGAGAGAGAGAGAGAGAGAGAGAGAGAGAGAGAGAGAGAGAGAGAGAGAGAGAGAGAGAGAGAGAGAGAGAGAGAGAGAGAGAGAGGCAAGATAAAATTGCTGATAATAAATACCGATACGTCAAAAAAAATGATGGAACGACGATATAAAAAGTGTTGTTTTAGCCATTAAATTATATTTTACTTTGTGGTTCATAATTTTAACTGCTATGTATTTCGTGTTGTCCATTTCACTGACATAACTAGACCAATCATGAGTCTATATTTGCATGCGGCGGTGCTTTGTGGTTCCGTCGTTTTCATTCTTCTGTATTTGTGTGGGTGGGTGTGTGGGTGTTTGTGTGTGTGTTTGTGTGGGTGGGTGGGTGGGTCTTATCTTTAACAATTTGATTCATATCGCAACGATGTCTGAAATGTAGCAGTTTATAATAATGTCTAGCATTGGGGGCGTCATGTCAGGACATGTTACCCTGACACCAGGCCAACCAGTCCTAACACTCACTTCCTAATGTTGATTGACAAATGAGGCACCTGTTAATACCATTTAGTGGGTACGACTCGGCAAGGTTCGACTTCCCACATCAGAGGCGGACGCTCTAACCACTTAGGCTACCTGAGAGGTTCATTCCATATAGAAAGGCATACCGTAAAAAATAGAGAATTATCTCACGCAACCGACTTTTTTTTAAAAAAAAACGACAACAATGATAAATAAGGGAATAAAAATTAAATGGTTGCGAGGTTAACAATTGTCGAGATAAATTTTATTTAGTCATATTATAACTCTACATCATCTATAATGTATCGCTGAGTGTCCTATTTTCATGCCCCTCCTTGACTGGTTTCTAGCGACCTCATTTGCATGTTTCAAGATCATGATGTCATCAACTGGGTCAATACCTTTGGTTGACAGTGACAATAAGTGCTGAATAAGAAATGTTTGACCAAAAAATAAAAATAAATAGGTACGTACTACAATTCAAAAAATAGAAACCAAACTGGAAATGTCATATTTTACTAATGCCATATTTGTCGCAAGCTTGTGGCCCTGGTGTGAGTATAAGTTAATCAAGAGAGAGCCACATGTTGGTTTTCTTTATCTTTTTGGTCGCGAGAAACCCCAAGACATAAATTTTTATGACGGCAGAATAAATGCAAAAATTGGTTACTATAATACGTACCGTTTATAGCATGTTTGGAGAAATTATATATAATGACTTTTTTTTCAAGTAAGTATTATAATAAAAGGAGGAATCATTTTCTTTATAAACTTGAACAAAAATCTTTTAAAAATGCACTGCATCTATAAATGTGATAATTGTATCTAAAGTTTCAAAGAAAACGTTAAAAAGTTATTCATATTGTTGTGGATATTTTTGTCGTCATTATTATAACTGTCTGCTGCAGCCAATATGCGTTTGAAAGAAATGAATATATTAGGGATGCAAATAATAATAATAATAATAATAATAATAATAATAATAATAATAATAATAATAATAATAATAATAATAATAATAGTGCATTGACATCATAAACAATTAATTTATATACTGTTTTCTGATTGTCAAATTCCGATCGTTGATGTCGAGTATTTATATCAGTGGCACGAACCATGGATGTACATCCGGATATTTACAAATTTGACACGCTTTGTAAAATTGTAACTGGCAAAGAATTTGAAGTTTTGAAATTAAATTTCAGCTAATAATAAATTATATAGATATAATTTAAAACTTTCTAAAGCGATTTGACTAGTTTCACGCAATATTAAATATGAGCGTTACAATTCAAGCTAAGGGCAAGAACCATTGCAGGTCGAGGATACGGTAATAATAGATTGAAGGGTATGTGCATGTTACTAGTTAATTCCCTTTCTATACTTATCTTTTCAGACAACTGAGGTCAGAAATCGGAACTCTATGATATGTACACAGCGCTGAGCCTGATAGTTATTTTTTGTGCGATCCGCTGTAGAAACGTGCTGGGTTACAGCACGGGTGCCCCGGCCACGGCATGCCGAGATATGGTTCCCCGACACGGAGTAATCGCGCAGGATACGCCAGTGCCCTTTCTTGTGGAGGTCTCGAAAACCCGATACTCACCAAACGAGAGGATTTTCGGTTACCTATTTTTAACATATTATATTTTTTTTTAACTTTTCGTATAAATGTCTTACAGTGTCAAACACGCTCGAGTCTAGCTAAATATTCTAGAACACTAATTTTGATACAGATGTCTGTGATCCTGTAATAATTTGAAACTATAAATTATTAATCTAATGAAATACCTTTGTTTTTGCTCTTTTAAAAGAACGTAAGAACATAAGCAGTGTAGAAATATAGTTTTTAATACTGATCCTCCTTTGAGTTGTTGTGGCTTGTAAGTACGTGAGATCACATATTAAAGACCTCGATGGTTGTTGTTTTAATATATAGGTATATAGATAAACAGATATGCGTGCTTAATTTTACTCCTTAGTATTACTATGGAATACGTTGTGTCGCCTTTAAGTACTAAACTTGCATTCAGCCAATGTTTAATAACTCAACGCTAACATACACTATTCCTTTGTTAAGAATTTATGTTTTTAAACTAAGTAACAGCAAAGAGTTTTGTAAAATTCAAAGCACTATTTAATTCCCTAAAATGCAGGTGAAAATAAAAATAATTTACAGTATGGTGAATTAAATCTTCAGCAGTTCTAAATGTTCTATCACAAGTCCAAAAGTATAAAAGAAACCAAATGACTTCCAGTGGTGTTCCGAATTAAGTTCACGATAATTGATGTGCCAACAGTATTGATGAATCGCAATGATATCATCCGATATGTCTTTAAATGGTTTCACAGTAATTCTGAAAGAGTCATTAAAATCTAATAGTACGAGCACTTTTTAATTCCAATGAATGGTAAATTAAATAAATAAAACCCTTTCAAATAATCACAAAAAAATGTCTTCTAAGACTAATAATAATTTCAGGAACATAATACTTTCTGTAAATAATCTCTAAGTCAAAATCTAATACACAATTTACTAAAATAAAAAGAGGATAGATGACACATTTGCAATGCACTCAAACTTGTAAACAAGGTCAACCACTTTATCAGCCAGCTCATCAAGAATCAGGTCATTTTTTTAAAGAAAGAATGTGACCCTAAGAAACAGATAATGCGAACGTGTTTAAGTGAGTAAGAGTACAAACCAATCTTGAAACTACGCACGATGTAGTAAGAATGAAGTACTGTCATTAAGAATAAAATTATTTGATATGTTAATTAGTAAATTACCTTTACAATCCACAATCAGGAAACTAACACACATAATATAGATATACATAACCCATTTGGGCAATAGGACGTAAATGTTATTGGTTTCAAGTCGTCATCTACCAACTTATTTATATCTCATTTTATTTTGTTGAACTTATTGGCTGAACTTAGAAGGTTATAGGAACTCACTTGCTTACAGGTTTGCAAGGACGTTCATGATCTTAATGTTTTGATTACAGGTTGCCAAGAACAGCTAAACTAACTGAATATGTTTTGCGTTTTTGTTGCTTTTGATGCAGGCAGCCTTGCACGGAATTGGTCGAATGCGTGTATGTTTAACTATTCCTTCGGGAATTGTTGCTACAGTAAAAAGAACATGGTCTTTAAAACGACTTTTTAAAGCATTTTGCGAAACAATAAAATCGGCACATGTAATGCTTGATTTGCTGTAATTTGTTATATGGTACTGTGGCTTAAATCACAATGATATACTTCAGTCAAATTTGGCATGAGAATATTTTTATGTCCATAAAGTCAAACGAAAGAAACTTAACAATATGATTATCTGCACGATTTTAATCAATACTCAGCGGCTGTGTGAGCAGAAGTGAAGTTCTTGGCTGGTGACTGAACATATGCTATTATGACAAGTTATGCTGCTCTGACGATCTTTTCGCAAGTTCTTGCTCCCGTTGCCTTTAAGCTATATGCAGTACATACCAATTATTATGAACGCATTTAGTCGTACCCTTGTACATATTATAGCGATCATTTGAAGATGCACTATCGCTGTGATTTCTCAGTTTTTGTTAGTGCAATTACCATTTTGTGTTCAGCAGGTGAGTATATAAAATAAAGATTTGTGAACGAATAGTGTCTACCATTTTATTTATTTATTTATTTGTTTATTTATTTATTTATTTATTTATTTATTTTGGTTGTGATTATGGTCATCATCGAAAGATGGGCATATTGAAAACCCTTTGTGCTTCCGTGATTTGTGTAAGAATTATCAGCCCTTTGACTTACATCAGGATATATATATATATATATATATATATATATATATATATATATATATTTTTATATATTTGTGTTTATATATATATATATATATATATATATATATATATATACGAAGATTGGGAATGTAACTAGACTTTAGTCTCTAGCTGATCGCTGTGAAAAATTGTACCAATTATGTTTATTGAAAGATATGCCTGTGGACCATTCATTGGACTCATGTCATTTTAGGAAAAGTTATGCACATCCTTTAAGTATAGATTTATTTCCATTATGAGGTTGGGGATACACTGAAATATATCCACCATTAAAGTTATTATTATTATTATTATTATTATTATTATTATTATTATTATTATTATTATTATTATTATTATTATTATTATTATTATTATTATTATTGCAGTGCGAATAAGGGGTTGCAAAAACAATCGATTTAAAGGATTTTTTATACAGCCCCGTCTTGCCGAGTATCCTGATGCTGCCATGTTTCTGGGAACTTTCGGCAGAGTAGGAGGAACGCAATACGCATGTGACCAGAACGGGGTAAAGTGCAGCAGATTTGCTAAAATATTGAGAAAATATTTAGTGTAGTTACAATAGAATGACGTTGCGTATGCTAATACTATTATGGACCGCCTATGAAATTAAATTCCAGAAACCATTATTTTAACTGTTTCAATCTCTCTAGTTTTATTGTACAGTATAAGGCTGAGCAACAGGTAAAAATAAAAGTACACAGTCTATATGTAGCAACATTATTAATTAGAATACTGTTGTAACCTATTTTGACCCACTTGAATTTGAAATTCTGCTCTATTATTCAAATACGGAGGAACTAAACAATAATATCAAATGGAGAAAGAGACATTCAAATACATTTTGCTACGATAGTTTATCCAGAGTTTTCCCATTATTCGCGCAAGTGCGAGAATAGTTCAAAGTGCTAATATAATTGGGGATACAAGGCATACCTAACTACCTTACATTTATGCAGTAAATTATATAAGAGGTGCCATCTTTAAAAACAACAACGACAACAACAACAACAACAACAACAACAACAATAATACTGGCTAGTAACTGAATTTTTAATTTTGTAATCGTGTTTAAGAAACCCAGGAATCATACATATCTTCAAGCGGTTATATTTGTAGTTGAAAATCATGTATAATTTTAGAAACCTAGACATACACACTTATTAATACTCTGCCATTCTATATTTAAAAATAAATAAATCGATGGAAACGAATATGCAATTGTTCCTGTTACGTTTTAGGGAGTTTTGACTCACATTGATCCTAGTGAGAAAGAGTCCGTCACCCTTGTCTGGATGGCGCCACCTAGGCCTGTTGGTCATGTAATCTTTAGGTATGGAACAGTTAAAGGTTACTATTTGCATAATTTCCTTCAGTAGGTAGTATTTATGAAATACTTGAGAGAATAATGAAACTTTATGGACAATCAAGGGTTTTCGGGAGTTTACATTTACTTTCCATATTAGACACGATTAATTAAATTGAAAGAAAAGTAGAAAAGTCAATTTAACTGCTGAAACAAAATTACTTTTATGAACCTGTTCTCTCTCTCTCTCTATATATATATATATACATACATATATATATATATATATATATATATATATATATATATATATATATATATATATATATATATATATATACATATATATACATATATATACATATATATATATATATATATATATATATATATATATATATATATATATATATATATATATATATATATATGTCTCGAATGGCTGCATCTGCAGACCTGAATTTACAGGTAGAAAATTTCTGGAAAAATATAATTATAATAGCTACCATAGCTTTGTGCATTGCTGACTTGTCTCTACATCACCCGCAATTAACACAATTGGAATACTATAATTGTAGCATCATTTAAATAATATAAGCACAGCATCTTTTACTACTATAATTACAGCATCATTTGAATGCTATAATTACAACATTATTTGAATACTATAAATACAGCATCATTTAAATGCTAAAATTACAGCATCATAACAACCATTTCTTTTGTAGAGTAACATTTGTGCAGTCATATACAAAGTTTTGGGTCGGCGTAAATTCTCCAGTTGTGTCTGATGGCATTTCCAGCGAGCTCAGTATGATGAAATCATTTTCACTCAGAACACCAACCAATTTTGTCTGCACACCGACAGCTTCATTGTCAGCGTCCAGGCCAACAGTGACGAATGAAAAAACACTGCAACCAGTCATATTAAGAACCATAATGGAACCAAGAACAATTACTACTACAAAGAGGACAACCACAATCGAAAAGAAATCTACATCTGAACCAACTTCGACAAATATTAGACCTATGACAACTACCTCAACAACTACATCTCTAACTACTACTACCACAGCACCATCAACAATTTCGGCTACTACTAATTTTACTATCACTACTATATCCACACCAACAACTGAATCAATAGTCAGTGTTAAACCAGCTATAATGAAATATGCGCCTAACACCACAAGAGAACTAACTCTGACAGCTACTTTAAAAACTGCAAGTGCACAACAACCGATGCCCGCTATGATTACAAGAACTACAGCTGCACAGAAAATAAATGAAACATCACAACCCTCAAAAACTAGTGTGACACATACTCGGCTAATAATAAAAACAACGATAGAACCATTGACAACAGAAAGTGAACATTTACCTTTAACTGAAACAAATAGGACAAAGAAAGAAGTGACATCGACATCTCGTAAAACAATATTGGGACACATTCAAACATCCCAAAGAATAACAAGAACTACTGTCAAATATCTGGATACTATGCCATCCACCCTTAATCAGACTGATTCTCTAAACTTGTACCCTAACATCAGGTGCGGTTCCCTTCAGGGATGTTTTGACGATTGTGAAGGCGAGTTTTGCAACTTTATCGTAGCGTGGCAGGATTTTGGCACGCACATTCGATTCGAGGTCAAGAAAAAGATGGACACAGCAACCGACAATTGGGTCGCTATAGGATTCTCAGATGATAGGATTATGGTATACTGGCGCTCTTTATTGACATTTTTAAAGAAAGATTACCGATTTGACAATGGATTTATCTGTTGATTGGTCAACAATATTGCTTCTTTCTTTCCTTCTTGACGAAATGATGCATGTCTGTTTGCTTGGGTGATAAATTGGGTCATAAAAATGTAGCAGTGCATAATTACATATACACCAAATTCCATGATAAAGTATTTCAATTATGAAATTAATTTTCTAGGTGGTATAAATAAGTATCATTAAATTTCACTGTGGCACTAGGATCATTAAATTTTGTTCTATGGTACTAGTGTCATTAAATTTCTCTGTAACTTTATGTCATTCAATTTCTCTAAGACACTAATGTCATTAAAGTTCTCTAAGTTACTAGTGTCATTAAGTGTCTATGTGGCACTATCATTATATTTCCTTAAGAAACTAATGTCATTTAATTTCTCTAATGAACTAGTGTCATTCGATTTCTTTAATGCACTAGTGTGATTAAATTTCTAAAGCACTAGTGACATTAAATTTATTTAAGGTACTAGTGTCATTCAAATACTCATAGGAACTAGTATCAATAAATTTCTCTGTGACTCTTACATCATCTCATTTTCATCAAATTTATATTGTTCCAATATCGTACTGTTAATACTATAGACAAAGCGTTGGAATTTGGGTAAGAGTTAATGATTGAATAAAATATTCAACGTAACACAGAAACTTATGAATTTACTTGGAATTTATAAACGTTTAGAAAATTGTAAGGTTTTTCTGAAAGATGAGTTTTCTTTAAGAATTTGACTCTATGACTTTCCTTTAATTCTCGTTTAATTCTAAATGTTCTGTGAAAAGAATTATTGATGTCTCCAATGAAGCAATAAGAAAGAAATTCGCAAGTGCCATTTGAGGACGAAAATTGGATTTGTTTAATAAAACTCGGGTCTGCATGCAAGAAACAGTCTTAGAGCTTTCGCCCGTTTGCATGTGTACTTACCTATGGGATTAATTCGTTATGAAAAATATTCAGTTGAACTTGATTATACTTTTAAGTGCAGTAATATGGAAATCAAAACTAAGCCAATAGGCTGGTTAGAACAGAAATAACTCGCTCTTTTTGTCACTTAGAAATCCAGCGTTAGGTCTCTAGTATTTACAAGTACAAGTTTATTTGGTCACCATATCCTAGTTTCGTTGTTTTCATCGAGTACTCGTTTTTTCTCCACGTTAAGACTACATTCGACCTTTGCTTTAACCGTCAGTAATGGTGTATAATACGCAGAAACTATTTGTGTAATTGATGCAAAATGAATGAACTTTAAGGGAAAAGCTATTTAAAAATGACGCATTCTTCATGTCTGTGCACTTGATGCGTCCTTACATATAATATTGGAGAATTAAGAGCATTTTTATTTTATATGCTTGGTTTGTATGTTTGCTCGTTGTTTGTTTGGGGTTTTGGGGAGGGGTCTCGTTCTTTTGGGGATCGGGGCTTTGTGTATTATAAATAGTATATGCTGGTAGCGCTTTGAAGAATGATAATATACAGATTATGCAAGGGTTTTGGAAGATCTCCTTTTGGATCATTGTATGCCAGATCTATTTTCATCTTGATTTAGATCTATGTACTAGGATGCTTTTCAACATCACTATTCACTTCTGTTTTCTTACCTTTCCAAAAGAAGTAATGACAGTGTTTTTAATATTCCAATCATCGGAAAAGATTCCTTTTGCTTATAGATGGTATTTTACATAAAATTTTCTTGTCTTCAAAATTTGAAGGAAAACTTGGACTGACCACTGTCACTGAATGATAAATGACATTTATTTTGGGACGATGACATGTCTGACTCAATCACAAGTTGTAAACAAATAGTCTAGCTTGTAATAATAAATTATTGTAAAATAAATAAATAAATAAATAAATAAATAAATAAATAAATAAATAAATAAATAAATAAATAAATAGGTCTAGGTTATGTTTAATAGAATTAGCCCCAACAATGACAACACTTCATCCCATTTATTATATACAGTACTCCAGATTTTCTATACAAATGCATTTGCATGTGATAGATATTTTTCACTTACTGGGTGTTATCAAGCATTTATTAGGTGATTTTAAGTAAATATACGGACCAAATTAATTTTTCTGCGTAGCATGGCATCACAACAGACTCATGACGTAATAGTATGTAAAATACGTCACATCATACCATTTATAAATGAGCTAAAAACATAGTTTAAACAAAATTTATTGTTTGTTTGTTTTTTGGTACTATTTGTATTGCTTTTAATTTTGGGAATATCGTTGTAAGTACATTTTATTATTTTTTTTTAAAATATGAATATATAATAAACAATGATTTTCTTTATACGACTGAATACTGTCGTGTCGTTGCAAGTACGCGGGTTTTGAGGCTCGCCCAGGTATCCTTCGATATTGTAAACATTATCCAAAGGTTTAAACACTATGATGTATGCAGACTGTTCCACAATTTCAAGTCTTCGATGCCATTATTAGCATTTATCTTTAAGAAGTTATTTACTTTTTGCATGAACGTAAAGTCAAACTTATCTTAACCAGCCACCTCGTCGAAGTGAGAAAAATTGTCATTTTATGACAGGCGGTTTGTTAATGAAGGTTACTTTACACAATAATTTAGTTCTCTGTACCTTGATAAGAGCCGGGGAAATGCAGGCTATTGATTACAAGTTTGATTTGTCTAGTCTAGTTGGTCTGTATGAAACGCTTCTCATTTTCATTAATTTTATTGTTAGGATTCGTGGTTTAATCCAGAATTTCTTTTTCCTTTGCAGGGTGTTGACAGCGTTATAGAGTGTATATCAGAATCTGGTGTTGTCAAGGTGTATCAGTCTTACAACCTGGAAAATTACAGAAATGTCAGATTAGTAGAGGTACTAGAATGTACCGTTATAGTGTACCTTATCTTTAAAGGACACTCCAAAGACCACTAAATGTTATCCTTTTTAAAATAAATGTCCTTTTTAATAAATGAATTATGTAATTTAGCTTAAGAAAATAGTCTTAAAATGTTAACGGTTAAGGTTATGTGTCCTTTATATGAAGGTGAAATATTAATCTCAAGAAAAGTGGTATATGCATGTTCTTGACGGAAAGAGTTCTTGATATGAAGGTGGCAAATTATTTGAGACTAAGAAAAGGTGTGTGTAAGTATTGTTCTTTATGAGCCGATTTTCTATCTATAGAGGTGTTCGCTAATGAAGGTATCACTATAAAAACAGTGTATAGACTCAATGGTGGCTTAAAAATAAAAAATCTTGAAGGCGGCTTTGTTGTGAAAAATCCTTGTAGTCCTACATTGATTCACACAATAGCTAGATAGCTAGATGGATGGATGAAGTGATAGATAGATAGATAGATAGATAGATAGATAGATAGATAGATAGATAGATAGATAGATAGATAGATAGATAGATAGATAGATAGATAGATAGATAGATAGATAGATAGATAGATAGATAGATAGATAGATTTATTTAAGAGGTAAGTTTATTCCATAGCTGTACAAGGAAAGACAAGAAAAGACTTATTCAATTATTAATTCAGTTTGCATCATTTCTTTTGTGAAACATAAATATATGAGCAAATTATAGACACGTCGACAAATGGAATACATGTTAGGGTTTGTCTTTTCTAGTGGAGCAATCTTCCTCGAAATGATTACAATGTCCTTTCAGTTTTCTAGCTCATCTTCGAACAATGCTTGCTCGGCATCAAAATTGGTGTTTTGTTTATATATTCTTGCTTACTCGGCAAGAAAATCGATATTCATGTATGTATTTTTGTAGCCAATGTGTTGTGTGTACTTTTAGACTCCTTTTGAAGCATTATTTTATCGAAAATTGGCATTGTACCTCATGCCGAATAGCTCTATTAACTTTGTAAGTTTGTATTTTAATCAGGCATGAAATTAAAAATGATTTGTAAACGTGTAGCCTTACAAATAGAACTGAATTAACTGTCGTCTATGCAAAGAACGTCCTTGAGAAAGCAGCTTAGCTCTTATTTCCTCCGCATGATATATCCAATAGCGTGCTAACAATGCCCGTAATGATAATGATAATGATAATTAATAATAAATAAATAAATAAGTTTTAGTAAACAAGAGTTAAGATGTGTTGCCTTAATGTTATCGTTAACGCAGAAAATTTTTGTATGTATGCAAAACATAGGCATCGTTTTTTCCGACAGCGTTGTCGGCACGTTTTATTTTTTATATTTTCTTTTTTTAGTTTCTTTGATATTGTTGTATATAGACTCATACAGGTTAATGCATGTCTTATTCTTGGAGGTATTTATTATGCGTGTTACGTGCAAGAATTGGCCATAGTAACCTACATTTCACGCTTCAGTGAATATTGTTTATGAATTTAATTCAGTTTACTGAAAGTGTCGTATGTATAGTATCGTAGCTGTATTGTATTCATATTGGAAGACGGGACCTACTAAAGCCCAAGTAGGTTTTCACGATTCAGCGATGAAGTTTGATGTTTGATTTGATTTAGCTCTATTTGTCTGAAACCGCTGTAGGTACAATAACGAACCGCTTATCAATATATTCACCTTGGATGGAATAACCATAGGCAAAAGCAGGTCTTAGCGACTCACTAAGAATTTGAGAAATATGAAGTTTTTACGTAAGTTAGGTAATCGGGAATTTATTATAAATTAGTTTCGTAATAATCCAGCTTTACATTTGTAAGAGTATACTTTTAGTGAGGTAGTTGTTATGTTATTTTTGATAACCGGATATTTACAAAAAAACAATTTTGTCTTGAAGCCGTCTGTGGGTCTGTCTGATGAAATTGGATCATTACGGGACGGAATTCTCAGTTGCAGTTTTACCAGGGAAAACAAAGCAAAGAACGAAAAGGAGATTTTTGACCTTCAGAGTGATTGGTATCTAATGTTCGCTAACGGAAGAGCAATACAAGGTTTGTTTATACATTCATTTTCAACTTTATGCACCTTTTAATAATACTTTCTGCGTCTTCAAATAATACTGTAAGATACAAAACTGTTTCTTAGAATTGCCTTATAACTTTTAAATGGCAGTCAATCATCGGGAATTGGAAATAGAATTGAAAAATCCTTTTACCTGTACCAGCTAAGGTATCGGGGCCCCGAGTGGCGAGTGGTCTAAAGCGCTCACCGTTACAGATCATTGCCATCTCACCTCTGTCTGCGATGGTTCGAGTCTAAGATTCGGCGAATTTGGATATGTGAAAAAACTTGCTAGAAAGCTTCGCGTGGGTCGGTGGTTTTTTCGGCGGATTTCCCGGTTTTCTTCCTCCACCAATAATACTGGCCGCCACGTATAGCCTATCGTGTGCTGAAAAATAGCGTTAAGCCCCAAAACAACAACAACAACAATAACTAGCTAAGGTATCGCCGTGTATCAATCAAACCCTACCACGTGCCGTTATTTCTAAAAAAACTTTATTTCTAAAATGCTTACTTATACTATAACTGACAAGTGTCTGCATGACGTGATTTACTTTCGTACTGGCAGCATTTTGGTCATTTAGACCCAGTGTCTGTCACCTAACCGACTTTTGTTAAATATCATATACAAAATCAAATTGTCTACGAGAAATATCCATTACGCACTAACCTATTATTAAGACTAATTCACATCTAGTTGAGTGTCAACGTAAATTACTATGTTTCTGCATGATGCGGTATGCTAATGAATAAGGTGTGGTTATCTCAACTGTTCCGTCACAGTAATATGCCGTAAGCTGTTCTCTTGCTTCAAAATCATAATGATAATGATAATGAACGACATAAACACTGATTTGTCGGCTCTTTATGCGATGGCAGATCTGGTTTGGAAATCATGATTGGTGTTGTTGTTATAGATTTTAACACCATTTTTTAGCACAAGGTAGTCTAGACATGGCGGCTAGTATTAATGGTGGAGGAAGAACACAGGAAAATCCCAGAAAGAACACCGACCCACGAGAAGCTACCGGCAAGCTTTCTCACATATCTACATTGGCCGAACCCGAGACTCGAACTCATGTGGACATAGGTGAGATTGCAGTGATCTGTAACGGTGAACGCTTTAGACCATTCGGACTCTCGGGGTCCTGGAGATCATGAAACTGAGCTAGAGTCTGAGACTTATTATCACTATTAACCAATCAAAACCGAGTTTTCAAAAGTAGCGCCATTTGTGATTAGTCTAACTAAAAAAGTAAAGTTCCAAATTTTAATAAATTCTACAACAGGCTCCATAGTCACTGAACTATCTGAACACAAAAGTTTAACTGATGCTTAAACTTCACAGATGCTGACCTTCATCTTCTTTCTAATTCAGGATTTTACATTTGTTTGTATCTCAACGTACAAGTTAAGTTTCAACGAGACTTAGCAATGCCAAAAATGATTATAAATTTTAGATTTCAATTTAATTATTATCTTTTTGTGGAAGTTGATGAGGGCGGTAGTTGTCAGGTAGTTTCATTAGTGGTCAAGAAGTAAATACATTTCTTAGCTTGATCTTTATTTTTGATATTTCATTTTTTCATTGTTTGTCGGAGAAACTGATACTCAAGTTCAGTTGTATGATATGTATAGAGACGTTGATTTCAGTTGAGCTTTAACTGGAGATTTGGTTTCAAACATTCGCAAGTTGATATACTTTTTGAAAGCTCGACTGTAATTAATGTATAGGGTTCACTCGATCTTAAATTCAAGTTCAGAGGTTTATTATTTCCACACCTAACCAACCCATAATATAACATTATAAATCTTGCTTGAAAGTAATCCAACGAATCTAAGTGCTGCAGTTTGTACAATTTGAATAAGATTGTCTAATTCGAAGTATCAAATATTACTCGAATATCAAGTCAATATTTCTGATGAAAAAGCCAGTTCTGTGCTCTTTTCAGTCATTTTGCGCATTTTACATGAACGTATACAGAAGCATCTTTCTGTATGCTTGTGAAACATGGACGCTCACATCAGATCTACAAAGAATGATTCAAACTGAGATGCTACCACAAGATCATGGGCATCTCATACATTGACCATGTAACTAACAAAGTCCAAACAGGATCCAACGAGCGATTGAATTCTATGAAGACTTCTTGACCACTGTTGAAAAAAAAACTGAAACTGAAGAGTGGTATGGTGGTGTATCAAGATCATTTGGACTGGCTAAATCAGTCTTGCAAGGCACAGTGCGAGGGTGACGAAGAAGAGGCAGACAGAAAAAGAGGTGAGAAGACAACATTAGGAGTGGACAAGCATGGGATTTGGAGATACCCAAAGGGCTGTAGAGAACTGGGAAAGATGGAGAGAACTGGTTGCAAAGTCAAATGTAGTGTCCCAACGACTTCTTGAGTTAAGGGATTGATATTGACGACGATAACGACGCTGTAAACGACGAGGACGACGACGACGATGATGGTGATTTGAACATTTACGGTATATATTTACTCCAGGTGGCGATCCTATAAGAAAAGATGAATTATGTCAAAAATGCTTTTGCGTCAAAAGTAAATAGCGAGTAAACGTGCATCACAAGAACAAAAAGTCGCGATGTTTGCTGTTTCATTGCTGCAAAATATGTTCTAACCTTTTATGAAAAAAATATGATATTGTCTACGAACCGGTACGCCAGACTTCGTCCTTTTGCAACGCATGCAAGTTTTGTTTTCAGATGCATATCGGACTTTTACCCAAAGTTTTAATCATTCAAAGCACATACTGATCATTGTAAAATTATTGAATCATTCTTAACTGACCTGAATTCTATATGTAGCAATTCTGCACTGCGAAAGCTTGACGCACATTCAATCACTAGATCATGATATATAGCTATGTACTTAAAAATAAATGCGAACTCTACGGACACAAATAAGTGACTTCTTTTATAAACAGCGAATACGCAGGTGTAAGTTTGTGACGTCAGTGAGGAACTTTACAATATGCATAATATTCAGTGACTGCACCACTGACATTTTTGATTTTTGTTTTGCAGCTTTGTTGAAATGCCGTGGTTATTTCTATTAAAATTCTGTTGACTTTCTCTAACACCTATTTTCGTTTTTATTTCATTGCATGTATGGCACTGACTTGTCAAAATCTTGTCAGATTCGATCTATATCTCCCTTACAAACGTTACGTGCAAACAAATTGTACAATAGTAATAATCTAAAACCAACTAAGGAATCTATCATTTTTCTGCCGATTATGTCATGGGCAACAATACAAAAAATACATCAAAGTTATCTGAAGTGGCAGCTCGAGTGTCCAAGGCGCCTTGGGGATAAGTACTTTAGTAATGCCCCTACATTGCTTCAGAGAGCAGCTTTTTGTATCAGCTAGCCCATCCTAAATATAAGTTATTAAAGAACTGCTCCCATTACACTACGGTAAAGGTAAAATATTATCAAAATTTCAGTTCGAAGAAGCTCCTAACTACGCCCCTTCGCCTTGCGTATTAGGAAAATTACCCTTCTATTATATCACACACGCACTTTTCTCGGGTCGCTAGCAGTATATTTAGCAACAATGGGAGTTATTAAAATTATTATTTATACTTTAGCGACAATGGGAGTTATTAAAATCACCCTGGGGTACTTTGGCGATACGATTTTTGGCGACATAAAATCAGCCTGGGATACTATATCGACAAGAGAATTTTGTATTAGCACATTGGGCGTGTATAGCGACAAGAGGAATGGTACAGGTGGCATGACGTCACGGTACTGGACATTTGGCAACAGTGAAGCAAGGTGCTGGCCTAGTTGACCTAAATACGCGAAGCTAGCACTACGATTCTAGGGACATACATACATACATACATACATACATACATACATACATACATACATACATACATACATACATACATACATACATACATACATACATACATAGAACACATATAGATATGGCAATCTTTTTGTTGAAAATTATAATCTTTTCGTGGCATGGAAAGTGGCCTTGAAAAGGGCCTTTGTATTATTCGTCTTTTAACTTCTGTATTTCTTCCATCAGTTCCTGACTTTCTCTAAAATTCCTTTTGTCTTCTTCTTCTTCTTCTTCTTCTTCTTCTTCTTCTTCTTCTTCTTCTTCTTCTTCTTCTTCTTCTTCTTCTTCTTCTTCTTTTATTTCTTCGGGCATTCATTCTGGATGTCCCATGTCTCTAAATTTTTTGCTGTATTTTCATCCAGTTATTGTTTAGTTTCTCAAAGTCTGCTTTCTTTTTTCGTTTTCTTTTTCCTTTTTTCTTTTGTCCATATCTTCTTTATCTTCTTATCCTCTTCTTTCATTACTTTTTTCTTCAGGTCTTCTCCTTTCTTTAAATTTTCTATAACTTGTTTTGACAAAAGGCCACTCAGTTAAATCTGAGATACCTTACAAAAATGTCTCACTTCTATAACAATGTCAAAAATCTCCTTCAATGTTCCTATTCTTACATATTTTGAATAGGTAAAACCTCTCAAAGTGTCTGTTTCCTCCCATATTATCTCGTGTTTTATGACTTTAAGCCCTGATATAGTGGCCTCTCCCCCTTCCGAAGCCTGGCAAACCCGTGTCTTCGTGCTAAGACACTTGTTTGTGCCCCGGCGCATGGGCCTATTACCCTCCCCTCCCGTGGCTCACCGCCTTAGCCGGTTATCACCTGTCGGTGATAATGCTGTCCAGGGAGGCACTTAGCAGTGTGCTTGGCTTTTTGGTTATAGTGCTTAACCTTTTTTGGAGACATTAAAAGACCTTTTAAATGGCTATTCTCATTGAAACACTCAGACCGCCCTGAAGCAGGACTCGGAAAAGGCAAAGGAAAGAGCCCAACAAAGGGCGGCGTTGTTGGAAAATCCTCTTTCAGCATGTCGCAGGTATTGTCCGTATGTCTGGCTTACCCCAGGTCCACTTCACACTAGTTGGCAAATGAAAGTGTAATCTTTTCTCTGTGTGATTGTGTGGCCCGGGGCGCTTTCCTTCCTTGTTATCTCGTTCCTCCGGTCCTCCTGCTTCTTGAAGTCCTTGGTGTTTATCTTGGCAATGGATGTCGTATACGTTCTCACTAAATTTAGATCAAGTGTTACCCGTTGTCTACTTGGCGTGGGAGTCCCTAACTTTGCCAAACATGTGTAAGCCACATACGTTTCAAATAATTATAAGTTGTGAAATTTCCTATTGTGTAAAGGTTTTATGTTTTTGTGTACTATGCGTACTATCTGGTTTCAAAAAAGTATATCAAATTTGTATGGGCATGAGTTACCATAATAAATTTACGATCTTAATTAGATAATTGGGAAGTTTTTTTTACCAATCATCCTTTCAAGGGTCAACAGTAGAGTTGTTTATCCAAAGAGGGCTCATAGCCAAAGAGAGTTCAAAGTATGGCATTATGAAATATCTTTTTCTACTCCTCGGCCGTTAAAACAACAGTGGAGTATCAGTATTTATAAATAAATACTGATTCATCTGCTATCTTCTTTCTTCTTTTCTTTTGTTAATCCTTTCTTTTACTATATATCGTACGTAAAAGAATTTTGATCCTTTTCTTTGCCCTGAATCTTCTTTTCTTCTTTCTTCTTCCTTTCTTCTTTCTTCTTTTTCCATTGTTCCTTTGTTCTCCGGGAGCTCCTAGAAACACGTCCGTCCTCTTCGAAGTCTGCGACTGTGTGTGCTGTGTAAAGATGATGGCGCGAATGACGAACGCTATGCATCTATGTATGTCAAGCACGGCCGTGAAGGAAAACATCCCTTACACTCAATTTGCATATTATATACAATCTCACCAACGAAACGAGCAGCATAAAACACAAAATATACCATTCACACCAACGAAACGAGCAGCATAAACCCAAATATAGCATCCACCCCAACGAAAAGAGCAGAATTAAACAAACCATATACTATCTGACCAAAGAAACGAGCAGCATAAAACACAAAAATACCATCCACACCAATGAAACGAGCAACATAAAACACACCATATACTATCTCACCAACGAACGAGAAGCATAAAACACTAAAAATACCATCTACACCAACGAAACCAGCAGCATAAAACACTCCATATACTATCTCACCATGAAGTGTGGCAGGGTCCCTCGCTTCTTTTCGTTTTCTTCTTCTTTCTTTTTTATCCTCCTCTTCCTTAAGTCTGGCATTTTCTTTGATAGCCTCCATAGCCAGCTCGTCCAGGAGACGTCTGGCATGTTTCAGGTGCATTTGGAGTTCCAACAGTTTATGTAGTCTAATACAACTCAATCTTTTTTTAAAGTTGACGAGTCAACGATGGGTAGCTAGATTGTTTCGTTTCATATGTGTTTACAGTCATGTATACATTTTAGTGTTTTATGACTTTAAGCCCTGAAAAGGGCTAGTTGCCTCTCCCCCTTCCGGGTCCGGGCTCACCAGTGTCCAGTGCTTACACTTTTGCCCCCTGGTGGCTCACCGCCTTGACCGGATGTTATCTTTCGGTAACATTGCTATCCAGGGAGGCGCTTAGCCCTAGGGCTGGGCTTTTGGTCGTGGTGCTGACCTTTATTTGCTGACCTTAAGACCCTTTAGTTGGCTGCGTATTGTAACAGAGCGTAACGGCCTTACGCCTCAACTCGCGCCTACTAAAGTCCCCAATGTCTAAGTTCACCTAACTTTATCTCAGGTGGATTATTGTCAAATTTAACCAGTTTTTCCTACGGGTGTCCCTATTTCAATGATGTGTTAGCCACCTATTCAATTATTCAAATGTTCCTTAATTGTGAATTTTGAATATATTTTGATGAGGTTGAATTTTGCGTACTTAGCGTACTTATAGGGTTCTAAAAAATTAACTCAATCTGTAGGTGTATGTCACCTAATTTTGATATTTATCACCGCTTTGACAATGTTTGGTTTTTAATTTTGACTGTCTTTCCAAAGGATCTCGTTTTAATGTTGGGTCTTCCAGGCCAAAGTGAAGACATAGGTTGTAGACTTATTTTTGAACAGTTGGCCGCGCGGCCCGGACTGTCCATCGCTAATTGTTTGTCCGTTCCGTTCACTTTTGTGATTGTAGCCTTTACCAGGTTACCTTTTGGTCTTTGTGTGCGTCGGGCTAATCGGTCTACTCCGCTCCTGGGAGTTAAAGTTATCAGGTGGGAAGTTCCTGAGTTTCCCTTATCGGCCTTGACCTTTTTGTCCTTGTCACGGTGGGAAATCTTATCCTATATATAGTGCTTATAGGAGTCAGGATCCACCCAGGCTTGTGCTAGTATGAGTCTTAGCTCCTGTTTTATGGTATGGACTAGGTATGGTGCTTGCAGTTATGTATATGTTTGTATACGGGGATGGGTTATTAGGGTTCCGTTACAGGCTTATTGAATCTCTTTATTTAATACTGATGATTTGTTCTTGTTGATGGTTTGTTGTAGGCATCTCTTGGATTCTTCTATTCTTGCATTTTTGATTTAGTAAATATTGGATGATTCAAAATTATAAGGTTGTTGTCTCGTCGGTTTTGATTGGATGATAAAAGCCGAATTTTCAATCCTATTCTAGTTCAATTTTGTTTTCTATTTAGGTTTTATAATAAAATTATGTTTTATGGTATTTCATTCTTGATATGTGCTTAGTTGTAGTATTATAGATGGTTATCAATACTAGTTAGAGTATATATAGTTATTATAAGGAAAATTAAAATACAAATACAGTATATGTATGTTATAAATAGTTATGATTATTGGTATGATTTAATTATGCTTATAACTAAGGCCACATTGACTAAAGGTAAGGAGTAATAATTCCTAGGGTTCTTATTACAAGGGATCTATAAAATTCTTTTCAGTTTTATATTTTATAATATTGGATGCTTCAGATTTTGATTATTCCTCGTTAATTTTGAAAATAGTGTACATTTATGAGTAGTTATGTGGGAGCGTTTGTACTAAAGTTGCGTTTCTTGTGTACGTCATTCGAGTGCTAAATTTTGATTGGTTGGTATAGATTTTAGGTTTCAATCCTTCATTTAGCTCAAGATTGTATGTTTTCTTTTGTGATTAAGCGCGGCTATTATTGGTCAATCAGATGCAGCCTTAGTTTAGAGTTTATGTATCTTATTCGTAAGCTGGTATAATATTAACTCGGTATGTTGTGAGGGGAATTTAACTGTTGGCTACAGTTTAGATTTAAATTTTTATTTTTCAATAAATATTTTAATGTAAATTCATGTAGGGGTTGTATGATTAAGTATTTGTAATATATTGTTTGAGGTTATTGTTATGTAGTAGTACCACTGTTCAGTATATATTTTTGGCTGCCCACGTGTTTTTCCCGTGAGAACAAAGGAAATTTTAATTAATAGTTTTGTTTTTTATTCAATATGTTAAAAAAAAATTGTAAAAGAGGGTATATTTACATCTTTGGTTGAAGTACGAGATGTTTGGGGTGGTAAAATTTAGTACTAGTTGGCTTTAACTATTGTATAATGACAATTAATTTAGAGGTATGAGATAAAGTAGATTTTAATTAGACTTTTATAAATTCAGTAGCTTTGAGTAGATTTAAGTAGATTTTACTTTACCATAGCTTTTCCTAGTGTAGTATCGTTAAAGAGAAGTGAATCATCCAATATTATCCTTAAAGTCCGGAAGCTCAGTAAACACGTCCGCTCTGTTCAACAGTCCCAACAAAACTCTCGGTAGCTAGATTCTGATCTGATCTGTTATTATAGTCATGTGTCCACTCTCGTGTATTATGACTGGTCAAAGCCCTGAAAAGGGCTAGGGACCTTCCCTCCTTCCGTAGCAGGGCTCAACCGTGTCTCAGTGCTCGACTCTTTTTGCCCCAGCGCGTGGGCCTGATAGCCCCACCGATGGTTTACCACCTTAGCCGGACTCCACCTTACGGTGTTGTTGATATCTAGGGAGGCACTTAGCCCTAGAGCTGGGCTTTTTGGTCTAGTGCTTGACCTTGAGTCGACCTTAACAGACCTTTGATTGGTAGCAGTGGTATCGGTTCGATTGTTCGACTGTCTCGACCTCCGGGCTCGGAAAAGGCAAAGGAAAGGATCCAGCAAAGGACGGCACCGTAGTTGGTTCCTTTGTCTGCATGCTGCGGTTCTTTCCCTGTGTCTTGCTTACCCTAGGTCCACATATTGGCATTGAAAGTGTAATCTTTTCACTGTGTTTTTACGTGGCCCAGGGCGCTTCCTACTGCTTATTCTCATTCCTTGGTTGTCGGTTCCCATGGTGTTCCTTGTGGTGACGGTGTCGGCAGTGGATGTCGCTTTCGCTCTCGCTAAATCAAGGTTTGGCTTCACCCAAATACTATTGGGGGTGGGAGTCCCTATCATAGCCAAACATGCGTAAGCCACATTCGGGTCGAATAAAAATAAGTTGTGAAATTTCCTACTGTATATAAGTATTATGTTTTTGTGTACTATGCGTACTTTTAGGTTCCAAAAGTTTGTGTCAAATTTGGTAGGTATAAGCTACCTTGTGTAATTAAGTGGTCTTAATTTGTTGGAGGGGTAGTTATATATTTTCTTTCTCCAATCATCCCTTCAAGGGCCAAGAATATAGTTGTTAGTCTAAAAAGAGCTCCTTGCCAAAGTGAGCCCTATGGTAGCTAGATTGTTTTCTGTTTCATATGTGTTTACAGTCATGTATACATTTTAGTGTTTTATGACTTTAAGCCCTGAAAAGGGCTAGTGGCCTCTTCCCCTTCCGGGGCCGGGCTCACCCGTGTCTCAGTGCTAGACACTTTTGCTCCGGCGCGTAGGCCTATTAACCCCCTTGGTGGCTAACCGCCTTTGCCGGATGTTACCTTTCGATAACATTGCTATCCAGAGAGGCGCTTAGCCCTAGGGCTGGGCTTTTGGTCGTAGTTCTAACCTTTATTGGCTGACCTTAAGACCCTTTGGTTAGCTGCGTATTGTAACAGCGTAACAGCCTTCCGCCTCAACTCCCGCCTACTAAAGTCCCCAATGTCTAAGTTCACCTAACTTTATCTCAGGTGGATTATTGTCAAATGTATCTAGTTCAATTCTGTTTTCTATTTAGGTTTTTAAGAAAATTATGATTTATTGTATTTCATTCTCATTATCTGCTTAGTTGTAGTATTATAGATGGTTATCAATACTAATTAGAGAATATATAGTTACTATAAGGAAAATTAAAATACACATACAGTAAATGAATGTTATAAATAGTTATGATTATTGTTATGATTTAATTATTTATGCTTATAACTAAGGCTAAATTGACTAAAGGTTAGGAGTAATAATTGCTAGGGTTCAGACGTCAGTAAACAGACGTCAAAAACAGACGTCAATCTCAGTAGCTAGATTCACAATTGTGTCGATTTATATCCTTAGCGTACGGACGTGATGGAAAACATCCCCTAACAATTTTTCTTTTACCATGATATGAAAGGCGTGGACTTAAAACAAGCACTTACGTTAATTTTTTTTAAAATTTTTTAATTATTAACAAATACTCACAGACACCATTTTTGGGACAAGACAGAGAAAACAAAGGGTTGATTAATTTTTGTTTGTTTTACTGATCATAGAAATGAAGTATTTATAAGCAGACTTTTATATTTTTCTTCTAATTTCAATTTTGGCAAATGAAAAGAGTATATCTTTTTGAGAGTCTGGTTAGCCCTGAAAAGGGCTGGGGGTTTTTTTTGTTGACGGAGGGTAATGTCAATCTCTGGTTTTTTACTGTGTAAGATTGCGACCCAGTCTTGCAGCAGGCTTTCCTATACGATAAGGCCTGCTTCTGCGAAAAGAGAAAGAGAATTGTTTGGTATCTATACGACAGCCAACAAATCCTCTGTCTGGTTATTGCTGCTGCTGTTGCTGTTGTGGTAGTTGCTGCTGCTTCTCTTATCTGCTTCTTCAGAAGAATGTATTTCTCAGTCGATTGCTCTTGTTCTTTCTGAATTTCTTCTCTAAAGACATCTTCTATGAGGTCTTGGGCTATAGAGAGCAACCTAATATTCTCTATTTCTTCAGGCGTAAGTATCAGGTTTAGCCTGACACGGTGTAATTGAACGCAAGCTTCTTTGAGTTTAGCTAGTCTGGAAGGCATCTTCGTAGGTTGACGAGTTTACAATGGATGGTCAGACTGGATTGCGCTTTGGTTTATAGTCGCTTACTGCCTGATCGGCATTTGTGCGACTGGTTCAGACTGGAGACTCACCCGCTTTGTATGGTATAAACGCGGACGTGATAGACAACATCCCTATTGAGTGTTAGCATTGGAACGTGATGATAGCTCATGTCATAGGGAGGGATACAGAGAAAGTCAAAGAGCATATATTCACAGTGTGTTTTTAAAACTAAACAAACAATAGACACGTTTTTTTTCTTCAAAATAGATGTTTTTATTTAAGTAACAATGAAAATAACGAACAAGGAACAATGAACAAGCAACAATGATATCCAAAATACAATTTTTTGACAAGGTTGACAACGCTTTTGTTTCCACTTTATCCTCCCATTCCATAGTTTTCACCTTTCAAAGAATGATAAGTGTCTTCCATAGTGTTTAATAGTCTAGAATGACTTCTCTCAAACTGTTGATTTATATGGTATTATCGAATTCAGCCTACTTGATCACGTTCACCGAGTGGGGTAGAGCATCTGCAAACTTAAGTTCTACCCGCAGTTGACCGGATTTTATAGGGTGGAAATGTCCATGGTCACTGCCTTGGACTGGAGTGAAATCAAAGGCCCACAAATTGCAACCTCTGACATAATCTTCGTACGAAGTACCGTGGCTAGTGTTGGTTCCTAGTTGTCCGGTAGCTTTGTACAGGGACAAGTACGATGTTAAGTAATTGTTCTGGGCAAAGTTAGGTTCAAAGGGTCCGGTACACAAAGTCTTGCCATCGCGACTGACTTCAATCTTGGGTATTGCTGACGATACCAACAATTAAATGTTTGGATAACTGCCCTTAGAACAGATGATATTCGATCTTGGATCGGAGTCCATATGCATTAGTAAATGTTTTCACTTCTACACGTCGTATTGGATACTTGGCTGTCACTTTGCTCAAGGTGTGACTAATGTCATTTTCCACTTTAGGTAACACTTCTACGCCACGTACGTAAAGTCTGGCTTCTTGGATGATGGTTTTGTACTCGTTGACATGGACCATCAAATGGAAAGAAACACTACAACGATTCGGTCTCAAGCGAATATCCACTCCGTTTAGTAAATACTGTCTTGCAACCACATATCCAAATGCAAGCGATCCATCAGTTCTAAACTACGACCTTGCAAAATTTTCTTTCGACGATCGTTAAAACCCAGATTGTGAGGATCGTCATTGGCTGTCAGGGCTGTGTCGTTAAACGTAGCTTTAGCAGCAGTGTCAGGTTTCCATACCACGCAAGCATCCAGATAAGTGTTCTTGGACTCTTTTCCATTTGTCAAAAGATTTTCTAGATACGCTCGGTAAGGGTAAGTATCCATACTGCTGCTGACCAATTTGTTATTCAAGTAAAACTCCACTTCTCCAACCAAGGAATGCATGAAATTATTGACGGGAGCTACTCTGCCATCGGCTCCCAGATTGGTGTTGTCCGTTTTTATCACTTGTAGTTTTAGATACAAGTGACTGTTATTCAGATCGATGTAATATTCTGGTTGTCATTTGATTTTAAACTAGATGGGAGCGGAATCCGTCAAAGAGGAGACGGGATGGAATTCGACCCATTGAGATTCTTGTATGGTGATCATAGTGGGTGGCATGGCAAACAGATCCAGTTCCGACTTGGAACTAGCACAATACACTCGGTGCATCATTTTGTGTTGTTTTTATTTATTAAAAAAAACGATTTAATAATCAAAAACGTCTAAGTCATCAACAATTTTTCTTTTCTTAGTCTTTCTATCTTTGAGAGTGTGAAGTCCTATGAAGGCGTGTTTTTGTTTTCGTCGTCTTTTTCTGTCTTGTCCTTGATGTTGTGTCAGGGAAGCAGGAATGTATGATCTAGCAGTGATCGCTGGCCCAAAAGGTCTTTGCCTGTTTGAAGCAAAACATTTTTGCCTGCTCTTAAGAAAACTTCTTTGGGGTTTTATTGGTCAATGATGACATTTTGAAGAAATTCTTTACCGTGTGTCAGCGCATCATCTTTCAGAGTATGCTATACCCGTGTCACCATCAGTTTAAACACGAAAACCACGGTACGAAAGGACGATTTGAGCATATCCTCTAAACCATGTCCTCGTCGAGTGACTCCTTGGTGCACAGGGTACGTGACTGACAAAAAGTGTTTAGAGTACTAGTTTTTGGAAATGAAGTTTCCAGGTGACTTTCCCCTGGGTGAATGGAATATTTCGTCCAAGATCTCCTTTTATAGTAAAGTTGACAGTGTGGAAATATGACTTTCTGACCGGTAAATAGTGAGGATGTAAAAATTCTCGGTGAACGTGATAGGTGTTTTCAACTTCTTCGTCAGCAGCCGTGGCAGAATCCACTTTGAAAGGAATGACACACATTAACTAACAAAAGTGTGTCCCTCTACGTTGTATTCCACTACTGCGGAGTACATAAAGATCAAATTCAGTCAAATGCCACTCTGTTCAATAGGCTTATTCCTCGTAAAGCCAGAAATCCAGTACATACAAGAAAACCATTTGTACAATTTCTTCTAGTCTGAATAACTAAGAAAATGGCAATCCCTAAATGTCATAGAAACACCCTGATATACTGACCGACCGCTCGCATTTGGATTTTTGGTTAAGGCCGGCCTGGTAAATCATCACAAGCCCTTTGTTCAATCACGAATTAGCATCAATTACGTATATACGATTTTTTTAAAAAAATCGAATCAATGTTTAATGTGACTGGCGCCTTTTGAAAAGTATAATATTTAACTGAATGAATAACAAAGGGTATAGGCTAACATTTAATCGCATACAATATATTACAAGCATATTGTTTATTTTATTGCTGCAATTCACAGGTATGAAGCTTCCTCATGATTTCACTTTTAAACCGCCTGTTTCTGAAATAATGGTCGATTTCCAGAGTTACCCACCAATGCATTTAAAATATAAACACACTGTTGCGGCCACCACAACAGCTGATCCAAACAAATCCAAAGGACCATCCACACAGGTACATATTGTGCTTTCTATCCTTCGATTAAAAAATGTATCGTATAAACAACTTCTTTTCATTATGATTAATTACCGTTTATGTATCTCTTGTGACAAATTTAATTGAAACCATGCATGCAAAGGTGTGTTTGTCGCAATTTGTTATTTTAATAATGAGATTGTGTGTGTGTGTGTGAGAGAGAGAGAGTGTGTGTGTGTAAGAGAGAGAGAGAGAGAGAGAGAGAGAGAGAGAGAGAGAGAGAGAGAGAGAGAGAGAGAGAGAGAGAGAGAGAGAGAGAGAGAGAGAGAGAGAGAGAGAGAGAGAGAGAGAGTGTATTACTCACAAATGGGCTTTCAATAGTATCATAATGTTGATTTCGGCTGTAGCCGCAAGAATGTGAAGGCTGCTTTCAAATTCTGTATAATCGCCAAAAGAGGTGAAAGACTTTGAGAGTGTTATTTACTGCGAGAGGCGTTTAACAAATATTTGTATTCCATAAACCTCAATTTTGGTTTCAAGACAACTTGATCATTAACCATTATTGCAGAAACTATATTCTAATTTCTGCGATCTGAGTCACGTCTGACTGAATATTACCATCAAGTAGTCAAAAACCAAAGAATAATATCATATCATATTTAGACAATATTAATTGATGAATGAAGCCTCAAAACATTTTCCTTCCCGACACAGCAAATTTATATAGCACCCGATCCTGAATGCGGCATCCAAAGATCCTGCTTTCAGAACTGTAACGCATTCGATTGTCAGTTTGTTGTGACTTGGGATAGACGAGATGATCAAGTGATTTTCAAAATGAGAGCTGTGACCCTGGAACCGACGAATCAATGGATTGCAATTGCATTTTCAGACGATGAAAAAATGGTAGGCTTGTCGAAGTCTTCGTATGTCCACCTTTTGCCAGATGATCTAATTTCTCAATCAATTAATTAATCAACACTTCGAGAGATCAGTAAATTGATGACTAACTATTTATCTTTTATCTTCCATAAATGACGGATACAACTTAAACGTATGGACCTTCTAGTGATCATAATGCTACTTAAATATATCACATGTTTTGATTTTTCTGTTTGGAAAGTTCACATCTCTCTAGATTGTAAACAATATAGCTATTATGCAATTTTAATTGACAAATATATGCGAATATGGTAATACTCGTGCATGAAGTTAATAATGTTGCTAGTTTATGAGGGAAAACAATATTAGTAAGCACCCTTTTCTAATTCCTAAGTTACTTAATTACAGAATTACCTCAAAAGTTATTTTCATCTTATGTGGGAATTTTTTTTGTCAGGGAGACGACAGTGTAATTCAATGTGTAAGTGATGAAAGTAACATAATCCGAGTCAAACAATCGTACAACAAAGGAAGAAATAATTTCGAAGTTAACAATGTGAGTAAGACATCTTTTTGCATATTTAATAGCACGTGAAGAGAAGCTTTATGAGTCTTGCCCATTCAGTAGTTCCCTACCCTGTTCCGTGATTAACGGCACCATTGGCTACACGCTCAATCTTCGGCGCAATCTCGACTAAGCATACATCCCCCAAAATGGCTGGAACATAGTGGTGGACATAGGCATATGCATCGTGCAGACACATTCGCTTAGCGACCTAGTATTTAACTCTCATTTAAGTAACCGTCACTCCGGATTTGTGAAACAGAAATCAAGGCATATTTATGATAGAAACTTACAGATATATACCAGACAGAATGGAAAGGGCTGTCCCTTTATCCGACAAGCGTGATAGCACGAAGAAAACTGTACAAGGATTAAAACTATTCTCATGGACTTTATTTTATTTTTCCTCTACTGGGATTCCAACTCATATCAGCGGATTAAGTCTCAGAATTACTGGGTTACAATATGAGCGTGTCTCCTTCACACGAATATATATGTCCACAACTATGTTCAACCCCTTTTTGAGGACATGCGCTTACCAGAGAGATTATGAGGGTTGGTGCATGCAGGAAAGGCGATGGGTACCGTGGATTTAGGTGCGAATCTCAGTAGAGAATCAATTAAAATTGTCTGGCATGTATTATAATAATCTTTCTCCATACATAATTTCACTATATATTATCACGAATTCTCCTGAAAGATCATGGGATAGCAGCTTCTACTCTGGGATATATATGTAAGTATCACGCCTCGATTTCTGGGTACTTTGAGGGGAGGTTATTACTGGTTTGCCTTTTAAGTATCTGCTAGCTAGCTAGATCCCCGTTTAAAACGTTTAAAATTTATGCGAGCATTGGTAGGTCATAAACACTGGTCCATCCACTGTAATTACTAAAGCATTCGTAGTTAATACGATTTTGTCATTGTCCTAGAACGCAGATGAACATTGTTGTTTCATTCGTTGGTTTTCTTCACACGTTCAAAATTCACTCATATTTCTAAAGTATGTAGACAGCATCGCGAACTATAACCAGCAATAGGATCACAATTCCGGTGTGTAAATGAGTTGTATGAGGTTACAGTTACCCAATCGTAATATTTCCCACAGAATGACGCGTATTAGAGATCCTATTCTTATTACCAGGTTGTCTCAGTGTATCGTTGGAAAAAACACTTACATTCCATTTTCGCTGTGTATATAACCAAAAGTGTTGTTACAAGTGCTGTTGCGCATGATCGAAGAGTACTTTTTCTGGTTCATGGTGAGACCAGAGAACTCGTCATTGCGCACGTTGAATTATCCCCTTGCTTATTGATTTGTCCAACATGGATGAGGTTCATCAGCATTGCTTTTTTCTACGTAAGTTACGTAATGTAATACAACCAAACCTTACTTTTCCATCAGCATTGCTTTTTTCTGCGTAAGTTACGTATTACAACCAAACCTTACTTTTCCATCAGAGGAAAAGCATTGTTTTCTCTTATTAAACATAATACAAGCAAACCTAACTTTTCTATCAGTATTGTTTTCTCTGCGTAAGTTACGTAATACAACCAAACCATACGTTTACATCAACATTGTTTTCTCTGCGTAAGTTGCATAATACAACCAAACCTTACTTTTCCATCAACATTGTTTTTTCTGCGTAAGTTACGTAATACAACCAAACCGTACTTTTCCAACATTGTTTTCTCTGCGTAAGTTACGTAATACAACAAAACCTTACTTTTCCATCAGCATTGTTTTCTCTTCATAATAGACGTAATACAACCAAACCTTACTTTTTCATCGGCATTGCTTTCTCTGCGTAAGTTACGTCATACAACCAAACCTTACTTTTCCAACAACATTGTTTTCTCTTCATAATAGACGTAATACAACAAAAAGCTTTTTTCCCCAAGGTATTGCTTTGCTAACAGATTTGATAACTATTTTATTTGACTATGTTATCAAAACGGTTTGCAAACACTACTATAGTGGATAAATGCCGATATAGGACAGTTTTTACACGAGGATACTTTGAGATCTCTTATGGCCGATTTGAAACTCGGATCTTTATTCCTTGGAAAATCGTCAAAATTTAGCCCCTGTTTTAAGTATTCACATGTTTACGTTCTTAAATAATAATATTATTAAGATGTCATTAAAAAGTTTGTTCTTAAATAGTTCGACACACGGAGTTAAACACACGTATGTAGATTATTTAAGTATAGTGACTTTAATTGTATTCATTATTGTGGTGCTTTTAGCGGAAAATACGGAGTTACAGGCCGCATCGAATGTAATTGGTTCTTGTAATCGAGGCAACAAATAGTGGCTGATTACGTCATGAAAATCAACCTTTTAGGTTATTTAGTAGATCAATAAGATGTGATATTTACTGATATGAAAGGTCTAGCGTAACGAATCGCCCTGCTCTGGATTAATAATTTTTATTTTAGATTACGAATGCAGTTTAGATAAACTGCAATGTATGTTTACAATGCCCATATAAGGAATCTTGAAACAACGCGGTATTTTAAAGTGAAATATTGGGCTGATTGTTAATTGTATTTAATGGCACTGGAACGGCGTAATAGCAAATATTGTATGGTCATCAAAACTGGCTGCATGAGCCATGTGATGAGCAGAACAAGACATACTTTTGTTTACCCAAGTTAAACAAAACTTCCGTACAGCTTTTGAACTGTTCAATAATTACAATACTTCGATTTTGTTGTCATGCTTATGATGAGAACTATTAAAAGGCAACCAATTGATTCCTGTGTATTGTATTCAGTCTGAGCTTTTATTTCGAGTATATCGAAATCGCTTTATTCTTCAGGCGACTAAGGGAATATATAATGTGAACGCATCATTTATTGATGGCATTTTGTCCTGCGATTTTACAAGGGATCGAATTATCCATGAGGAGCCTGAGATTTTTAACCTTGATCAAAAATGGAAGTTGTTATTTGCGCAAGGAAGATCAAAGAGAGGTAACTCTTAAAAGAAAGACACTAATCATTTTTTTTTTCTATTTTCAGAAGTATACATCTTAAAATGATATTTAGCGTTCTCTTTTAAATCAGAGAAATATTAAGTATCTTTCTATCTTAAGTAGTATACATCTAAGATATATTTTCTATCTTTCTCTTTCATTAGATAACAAATTCCTCTTTTGGAGAAATTATGTTTTAAGTTGTTTTTGCCTATCTTAATTTTTCTCCAGCACCACATTTATGACATGAATAATTCGATAGTACTCCAGTGTTATCGTCCAGTACCCTATTAATGATACAAATAATTCGACAGTACTCCAGTGTTATCGTCCAGCACCCCATTAATGACATGAATAATTTGTTAGTACTCTAGTGTTATCGTCCAGTACCCTATTAATGACATGAATAATTTGATAGAACTCTAGTGTTATCGTCCAGTACCCTATTAATGACATGAATAATTTGATAGTACTCTAGTGTTATCGTCCAGTACCCTATTAATGACATGAATAATTCGATAGTACTCTAGTGTTATCGTCCAGCACCCCATTAATGACATGAATAATTTGATAGTACTCTAGTGTTATCGTCCAGTACCCTATTAATGACATGAAAATTCGATAGTACTCCAGTGTTATCGTCCTGTACCCTATTCATGATATGAATAATTCGATAGTACTCTAATTATATCATCGAACGCACTATTAATAATATGATTCCTTGCATAATACTCGGTTAAGTCGTCCAACCATATTAATTACATGAACACTTGGATACTACTCAGCTGTTATCGTCCAACCATATCAATTACATGAAAAGTTGGGACTCCGCTGTTATCGTCCAACGCCAAATTAAGGACATGAACAATTGGATAGTACTCCACTGTTATGGTCCAGCACTCTATTAATGACATGAACACTTTGATAGTACTCAGATGTTATCGTTCAACACCATATTAATGACATAAATACTATGATAGTACTCAGCTGTTATAATGTCTGCGTTTTCGTATTGATGGCGGTGATTATATAATCCTGAACGTGCTTGATTACTTGCGTGTTATGTCGCACAATCTTGGTGCAAGATAGAGATGTCACAACTCTGGGAATATGTGGAGATGGTCATTAGATGTGCACAAGAATTCAATAAAATTTGATCTATCCTCTAATGGCAGTTTTTGGTGGGGAGGACACGGTCCATATGTTTAACTGTATATAAAGTATCCAATGAGTTTGTGACTTAAGTAATTTCTTGCAACTCTTCTGCACCCTTGAAAAAAAAAAAGCCTTGAAAACTTGGGATATCATATGATTGCACAAGGACTTTAGCAGTTTGGTCCATCTTCACTGAATGGAGTTTTATGGTTTGGGAACTTTTTTGAATATACATAAGATTATAAATTGGAAGAAAAGTGGAAAGCAGTCCTTAAGGTAATCGTTTATGACAAATGTACATGTTGGGTGCTTAAATTAATCCTAGGTGCTTAGATTAATCCTATAGAATAGAACATGGAGGCGGAGATGTTTCGCCAGGGTCAAATGTTGAGATCCCAGACCTATATATATATATATATATATATATATATATATATATATATATATATATATATATATATATATATATATATATATATATATATATACACACACAAACACACACAGAGGGTATATATACTATAGAAAGACCAACTGAATTATGCAACTGACATTTGTTCTCAAGATCTTAACCCTTTCATTACACATACAGTTAACAAAAAATACTAATTCTGGCAGGCTGCTAACTTCTCCCCGTTGTATGATCCTGACCCTAAAGGTCACAGAGGAGGGTTGGGGTTGAACAAAACATTGGCACTGGAATATACATGTATGTGTATTGTAAGCAAAAATGGCGTTAAACCGACAAAACACAAACGTATATACAGTTGTTGGTTAAGTATATTCGCAAAAATTTTGCATTTAGAACCATTCCTCTGAAACACTTGAAAGTATAGTTTTCAAAAAACTATAAGAAAAACATTCACCTTGACAAGTGCTATTCCTTGTTCACAAATGTAGGTCGGTCACACTGACAATACTATTAGATAAGGTTTAGGCCAAGGAATAATGCATTGATGACGCAGGCCAAACTTAACATTCCGAATAATTCTATTGCCAATCTACTGCTTTTAAAATCATCAAATCGACAGCATAAGAAGAAATGTAACTTTCTGAATTCAATGGGCTTTGTGGAATTAATATAAGTGTCTTTTATTTTAAGGAAATATTCTTCCTCATGACATTATGAGAAAGCCACAAACTAGTGAAGATTGGGTGGACTTCAGTCACAACGAAGCTCGCCTTATTTCTGCACCGATTATATACATAAAATTTCACAGTAAGTGGTTCTTGAGGAGCAATATCATTGCACCCACACACCCACCCCAAAAAATGATCTACACAATGTCTGTTAGTAAAATATGCAAGGGCATAATACTTACGGCAGTATTTATGTCCGAAATAAATTATCACGCCCTTTATTACATACTAGCATTTGTCTGTGTAACCCTTACTTACGTATTGTCATTTTACAGTCGTTTACCTGTTAAATGTATTTTTATTACATACTAGCATTTAACTGTAGGTATCCATGTTACAGTCGATCATGTTAATGTTTCTCTGTTACAATCGATCTATAATCATTGTTTTTGTTTCAGGCCTGTTGATTTTTTTGTACCTGGCGTTTTTCTTGCATGGTTTTTGATAATTTTTACCTGGTATTTTTGCTGCAGGCTCTTTGATGATTTTTACAGTGAATTTTACTGCAAGCTGTTTGATGATCTTTTTACATGCATATTTTTTTTGCTACCGGCTGTTTGATGAATTTTTACATGGTGTTTTTGCTGCAGGCTGTTTGATGATTTTCACAGTGATTTTACTGCAGGCTGTTTGATGATTTTTTTACATGCTGTTTTTGTGCTACGGGCTGCTTGATGATTTTTTTGTTTACCCTTTGCTTTTGCTGCAGGCTGTTTGATGATTTTTACATGGTGTTTTGCGGCCAGTATCAGTACAATACTAGGAAGATACTTTCAGCCAGATAAAGGATTTGGATCCAAAGCTTGGTCAAAGGTAAACAAAGTTCTGAACTTTGCCTCACTTAAGTAGAATATATATGTGTATGCGTGTGTGTGTGTGTGTGTACACACACACATACACACACACACACACACACACACACACACACACACGCATACAGTGTTCCCTCACTTATCGCGTGTGTTCCGTTCCAGGCCCACCCGCGATAAGTGAATTTTCACGAAGTAGGGACGCTATACTTATTTTAGTAGTTATACATTATTTTAATGTTTGTTAACCCTCCACACACTCTTATACGTAACCCTGTGCACAATCTCACGTCGGCAAGTAGCATCTCAAGCGGGTGCAAGTACTACATTTCGTTTTTAGTGTGTATTTGTATCCGCCGAATAAATACGCTATTTTCTGTAAAGGGTAATTTTTTTATTTATAATATTCTTTTAAAGCTAGAATAATATTTTTAATATATTTTTTATGCATTTAAAAACCCGCGAAACAGCGAGTCCGCGATAAACGATCCGCGAAGTAGCGAGGGATCACTGTATGTATGTATGTATGTATGTATGTATGTATGTATGTATGTATGTATGTATGTATGTATGTATGTATGTATGTATGTATGTATGTATGTATGTATGTATGTATGTATGTATGTATGTATGTATGTATGTATGGATGGATGGATGGATGGATGGATGGATCGATGGATGGATGGATGGATGGATGTATGGATGGATGCATATATATATATATATATATATATATATATATATATATATATATATATATATATATATATATCTGTGTGTGTGTGTGTGTGTAGTTAAAATTGTGTTCGAATTCCTAATACTTCCAGTGGGTACATTCTAAAAAAATTCAAAGCTCGGAACACTTATTAAGACGATTTAGATGAAATATATATGTAAAATTGTATTTTAATTTGTAACAATTATATTCATGTTCTTTGTTCTTGACAACAAAGTGAAAGAAATAAGAATAAAAAGAATATCTACAGGAACATTATCAAAACTGGCTCATAAATAATAGATACGTCCATGGAACATTACAATAATAGTCCGTATTGCTGTTCTCAACGACTTACTTTTTTACTTTCATTAAAGGTACACCGTCTGTTTGTGGTCACGACAGTGCTCGGTTTCATTACGGGGCTGATTGTTATGTTTGTTGGTGTCGAAGGAATAAGTACAGTTTTAAAGGTAAGGTTTGAATACTCTATTGTCGTGTAGATTGTTAAAGTCAAGATGTCGGATGCATTCAAATATGAAAAATGCGTAGTATGAATCGCAACACTGAACATCAGCCTCATCTGGTGGTCAATACAGATGTTCAATCTGTAATTCCATACCGCACACCTAAAATAATGGAATGCACATACATATCAGCCTTGTAAGATTAAATGGGTATGTACTAAAATATAAAATGTCCTAAATATACTATCACGTAAATGTAGTATATGATATGTATTTGTTGAGTGATTGTGACAGAGTCGAACTCAGGTGAAGTTCTTGTCAATGGTTATCTAGCATATATTTGATGATTGGACAGTAAACATATGGATCACAAATTTCACTTTCGGATCAGCTTCAATGCCTCATTACTTATTGTGCACTGACGCCGAAATTCATGCAGACAACCACACCACAATACTCAGCCCCGAAATAATAAACAGTTACCATTAAATCAATAGCAAAAATGACTTAATCTAATTCGTATATCGCCAAAACCAGAGAGGAAAAATCCTTAGTGTTGGTAAAAAAAGGCCGATATTGAATTGTCGAAAATGATGGAAATGGAACAAATCTATTTACAAATTATTTAGTTCTTGGTTCTAATAAACTACTTTTTAAAATTAAAGTTCATGCCTTCCAAAAAAACTCCCAACATATACAACGTGTATACTTTACATTAACGAATGGAATTTTTTCATACTACAATTGATGTCCATATTTTATGAAAAGCTAAAACAAAACAAGTAACAAACAAATAGGACAAAATTCATGTTTCTCTCTCTATATATATCCGTCACTCGTTGTTTAAATCTTTTCAGCTACCACTTGTGTAGGCAGCGTAAATGTTTCCCATCACATACTCTCTTTCATTCGTACATCTTCTGTTATGTCCATTGTGCTAGGTACAGGTATCGACAAGCAGATCAATGGTGGTTATCAATGGTTGTTATTGTCTTCTTCCCATGGAGATACAAAGTACGCCATGCGAATGGTCACTTTTCCATCAATGGTGTCAAATTGTTCTCTCATCGTCTGCATCATCGAAGTAAATTCCCTCAAAAGTTTGGAAGAAGTTAATTTTGCAGGTGTACTAAACCCGAGACATACAGGAGAGTTCAAACTGTCGTGAAACAGATAGGCTCAAACGACCTCGAATTTTAACTTGACATTGACGTCTGAGTTTCTCTAACAGCGAGTCAAATAAGTCCGTAATGAATCCTGCTGCTTCCTCGACTGGAACGTCAGGCGCAAAGTTATTAAATTTCACCGCGGAATTGTAAGTAGTTGTCCTAAATTTTTTCGAAGTAGCCGACTGAATCATTTAAATGACAAAATACTCCTTTAGGTCTAATGAATCCCTTTCCTTTTTGGACGCGCTTTGATGTTAGGGTATGGTGGTGAAAGAAGCTGACGCGTCTCATACTGTCAGCGATAATGGTCAATAAATGATGTCTTAATATCGTTTGTGACGTAATAAGGCGAATTATGCGAGTTACGTGTATACAAATTGTGATTATCTACCCCTCGCCTGACATTCAATACAAATACATTGCGTGAGAAGAATCAGCTTATTGTCCTCATATTGGATGTCCTCAAGTATTTATTACGTGATAATAAAGTACACACAATACCAAATAAATTTGTTGAGAAAATATTACGTTTCATAACGTCACAGCTGGAGATGACACAACATTATTCGGAATATTATTTCCGAGGCTATTCTCTAAATGAGACTCACTGATAATATTTCCCATATTCTTAGGTTTTTGCCAGAGAAATATACAACTACAGTATAAAGAAAAGAATCCTAGAAAGAAATACGAATCTAAAATAACATTTGATTACGTTTCAACCATTTATTACTGTAACTTTTAAATGAACAAAACGGATTCAGAAGCCCCAAACTATTGCTTTCTTTGATTTAGTGACGACGCACTATGGAGTATATAAGAAGTCTCTAAAGCTTTTGTGATGTAAAGGACAACAAAGGTCTTGAAAGCAGCTTAGAATGGAAAATATTTACATATTTTTATAATAATAATAATATAATTTTTATTAACATTCGAAGGAATAGGCAGAGGACATTCCGATTGGACGCAAGAGTGCTCAAAATGAAGTCACGTCATGTATATTTATTCAAAAATCTGTCGTATAGTAATTACAGTTTTATTTTTACTTTTTAAACCTGTTTGGGGTTTCTTAGAACACATTAGTTATGTGGAAATTGAAGTTTTTGACCTGCCTCCACATATATATATATATATATATATATATATATATATATATATATATATATATATATATATATATATATATATATATGAGAGAGAGAGAGAGAGTTTTACAATAATTTTTAATTTTTAATTTATATCAGACGCTATAATGCAGTAAAGGGATCTTTCTTTAACTATACAAGTGCGTTCATAAACTAAACTCTGAGTAGTTAATATAAGAAAGTTGTTTGTACGGGTACCGGTGCATTCAATTAAAGGCAGAAGACTGCAATTTTCTGACTTTTAATACTGTTATCGTCTAAACCCTTCATTCGAATCTGTAGACACTCATAATTGTGCGAAATGGCAGACGATTATATAAAATTTCTTCAGTTTTTCCCTATTTACCTTTGACGTGACGGCAACATTCCAAAAAGTTACGAGCATTAACAAATATAAAAAAAAACAAATATCAAAATGATTTAATAGTTTATTGCCTGGCCGAACAGAGAAAAAATATATTCAAACGATAGATATTTCTCATAGGAAAAAGATAATTATTCGTTTTCTCAGAATACGCATAAGATTAATTGTACACATTTATATATTTCAGCATGATATATCAAGCTTTAAAAGCGCCCATCCAGTACTCGGTCTTCTGGTCACATTTCTGGCACTACTTTGTGTAAGTACTCCGCACTAAATCGAAAAAATAAATAAAACACATACCAGATCGTATCTACATGGCATTTGGAGCTTTACTTATGCAGTTTATTTAGGTAGAATTATTTGGAAACAATTTTAATCACATGCAATTTGTGTGTGTGTGTGTGTGTGTTTGATTTAGATTCTTAACAATTTTTTAGTCCTATCGCTACGATGTCTGCAAAGTGGCAGTTGATAGTGATGTCTAGCACTGGGAAATCATGTCACAGACAGGTAGGATGATGTCCCACGCTGTCACATTATCTTGACACCAGGCCGACCAGTTTTAACACAAACCTCAAAATGCTGAGAGCGGATCGAGGCAGCTGTTAGTATAATTTTTAAAGTCTTTGGTACGACTTGTCCGGGCTATCGAACCCACGACTTCCCGCATCTGACACTCTAACCACTAGGCCACCAGAGCGGTTTAAAAAAAAAGAAAATAAATAATCCCACTCAGGTACCGAAACGTAAGACCAATGTATAGCCATCATTATAAGCAGATGTAAAATTATATCAATCACATAAACAGATGCACAATTATATAAATCATATAAACAGATGCACAATTATATAAATCATATAAACAGATGCACAATTATATAAATCATATAAACAGATGCACAATTATATAAATCATATAAACAGATGCACAATTATATCAATCATATAAACAGATGCACAATTATATAAATCATATAAACAGATGCACAATTATATCAATCATATAAACAGATGTACAATTATATAAATCATATAAACAGATGCACAATTATATCAATCATATAAACAGATGCACAATTATATCAATCATATAAACAGATGCACAATTATATCAATCATATAAACAGATGCACAATTATATAAATCATATAAACAGATGCACAATTATATCAATCATATAAACAGATGTACAATTATATAAATCATATAAACAGATGCAAAATTATATCAATCATAAAAACAGATGTACAATTATATCAATCATATAAACAGATGCACAATAATATAAATCATATAAACAGAAGCACAATTATATAAATCATATAAACAGATGCACAATTATAACAATCATATAAACAGATGCACAATTATATCAATCACATAAACAGATGCACAATTATATAAATCATATAAACAGATGCACAATTATATCAATCATATAAACAGATGTACAATTATATAAATCATATAAACAGATGCACAATTATATCAATCATATAAACCGATGCACAATTATATCAATCATATAAACAGATGCACAATAATATAAATCATATAAACAGATGCAGAATTATACAAATCATATAAACAGATGCACAATAATATCAATCATATAAACAGATGCACAATTATATCAATCACATAAACAGATGCACAATTATATCAATCATATAAACAGATGTAAAATTATATAAATTATATAAACAGATGTACAATTATATCAATCATATAAACAGATGCACAATTATATCAATCATATAAACAGATGCACAATTATATAAATCATATAAACAGATGCACAATTATGTCAGTTATAAAAACAGATGCACAATTATATAAATCATATAAACAGATGCACAATTACATCAATCATATAAACAGATGCACAATTATATAAATCATATAAACAGATGCACAATTATATCAATCATATAAACAGATGCACAATTATATCAATCATATTAACAGATGCACAATTATATCAATCATATAAACAGATGCACAATTATATCAATCAATAAACAGATGCACAATCATATAAATCATATAAACAGATGCACAATTATATAAAAGAGATAAACAGATGCACAATTATATCAATCATATAAACAGATGCACAATTATATCAATCATAAAAAGATGCCCAATTATATAAATCATACAAACAGATGCACAATTATATAAATCATATAAACAGATGCACAATTATATCAGTCATATAAACAGATGCACAATTATATCAATCATATAAACAGATGCACAATTATATCAATCATATAAACAGATGCACAATTATATCAATCATATAAACAGATGCACAATTATATCAATCATATAAACAGATGCACAATTATATAAATCATATAAACAGATGCACAATTATATCAATCATATAAACAGATGCACAATTATATCAATCATATAAACAGATGTACAATTATATAAATCATATAAACAGATGCACAATTATATCAATCTTATAAACAGATGCACAATTATATCAATCATATAAACAGATGCACAATTATATCAATCATATAAACAGATGCACAATTATATCAGTCATATTAACAGATGCACAATTATATCAATCATATAAACAGATGCACAATTATATAAATCATATAAACAGATGCACAATTATATAAATCATATAAACAGATGCACAATTATATAAATGAGATAAACAGTTGCACAATTATGTCAATCATATAAACAGATGCACAATTATATCAATCATAAAAAAGATGACCAATTATATAAATCATATAAACAGATGTACAATTATATAAATCATATAAACAGATGCACAATTATATCAATCATATAAACAAATGCACAATTATATCAATCATATAAACAGATGCACAATTATATCAATCATATAAACAGATGCAAAATTATATCAATCATATAAACAGATGCAAAATTATATCAATCATATAAACAGATGCACAATTATATAAATCATATAAACAGATGTACAATTATATCAATCATATAAACAGATGCAAAATTATATCAATCATATAAACAGATGCAAAATTATATCAATCATATAAACAGATGTACAATTATATCAATCATATAAACAGATGCACAATTATATCAATCATATAAACAGATGTACAGTTATATAATCATATAAACAGATGCACAATTATATCAATCATATAAACAGATTTATAGTCATATCAATCACATAAGCATGTACAATTACATCAATCACATAAATATATGCACAATGATATCCATCATATCCACAGATGTAAAGTTAAATTCATCATATCCACAGGTGAACAGTTATATCCATTATCTAAGCAGATGTACATTTAAATACATCATATCAATAGATGTAGACCACTTCGGTGGCCTAGTGGTTAAAGCGTCCACCTTGGATGCGGGAGGTTGTGGGTCGATCCCCGGACGAGTCTCACCAAAGGCTTACAAAAATGGTACCAACATTTGCCTCGCCTGACGCTCAGCATTTAGAGGTTGTTTCTAGGACTGGTCGGCATCGTGTCAGGACTGGGTGGGACATCATGCTACATCTCTGCGGTATGATGCCCCAGTGCTAGACATCACTATAAACTGCAACTCTGTATACATTGTAGTGATATGACTGAAATATTTTTAATCTACGGTAAAAATCATAATCACAACACATCAACAGATGTATAGTTATATCCATCGTTTCTACAGATATACAATTATATCCATCATATCATCAAATTTGTTATTTAAAGAACTAATTTATTTTAATAATAATAATAATAATAATAATAATAATAATAATAATAATAATAATAATAATAATAATAATAATAATAATAATAATAATAATAACGAGGACTTTATATAGCGCTTAATCTTTACAAGCTCTATGATATTTGCCAATGCTTAAAAAGAATAAAAAAACAACATATATAACGAAATGATTACAAAAATTTAAACCAAAACCACAAAATTAGAAACCGAAAACATGCTGTAATTTTTGTAGGTAAGGATACGTTAAAGGATACATCATTAGGTCATTATGACTGTTCTTGCAGTTGAAATAGATGGGTTTTAAGAACGCTCTTAAATGAGATCACTGTGTCTTTGTGTCTAAGTGCAGTGGGCAATTCGTTCCACGTTGCTGAGCCCTGGTATGCAAAAGAACATTGTCCGTATGATTTTAACTTCATAGCTGGAATATTGAGAATGCTAGTGTCAGAAGAGGAGCGTAAGCATCTTGCAGGTGCATACACATGGGTGATGTCAGATAGGTATGTTGGACTGGAGCCCTTCAGTGGAACGTAGCACTGAGAACACATTTTGTGTTTAATTCTGGATCGTATGAATAGCGAGTGTAGGTTACAGAGCAGCGGAGAGGCATGCTCTGATCGTAGCACTCTAAGGATGATCCGAGCAGCAGAGTTTTGAACTTTTTGAAGTTTCTAAAGTAGATAGTGAAGTAATAGATCATAATCTATAGTGTCATGCTGCAGATAAGTCAAGGAGAGTGAGGACTGTAGTCTTTCCGCCATTCAAAGCAGAAAAAAGGTCGTGGACTACTTTCAGAAGAGCGGTTTCAGTAATGTGGCGAGGGCGATATGCAGACTGTACATTGCTAAAAAACTGTTTGAATTCAGATGAGATACAAGTTGGGATAGAACAATTTGTTTCTAAAATTTTAGCATGAATGGGAGATTTGAAACTGGTTGGTAGTTTTTTAGATCATTATGGTCAAGTGTTGGTTTCTTCAGCAGAGGTTTTACAATGGCAGTTTTGTAAAATGATGGAAATTCACCAGATGAGAGAGACGTATTAATAACATCAGTTAGTGAAGGCACTATTGGATCCAAGCACTCTAGCAGCAGTGACATCGGAATCGAATCCAGTTCACATGACTTTAGTGCACACTTCATCACGATTGTACGTACTAAATCCATAAAGACAGGTTAAAATGTTGCTAATGCTTGTCGCTGTAAGTCTGTATCGCAACTGTATAATGATGTTGAGTCAACTGAAATTGTGCTGTCAAGTTTACCTCTGATGGTTTTTACTTTGTCATGGATGAAATTTGCAAACAGGTCCGGAAGGTCGACTTGAGAGAAGGTAGCTGGAAGTGGTGTAAATTTGTTCCTTAACAGTAGATTGTTAATAATCTCAAATAGTTCTTTGCAGCTTAAACTTTCCATGACTTTTGTACTGTAGTATGCCGATTTCTCTGCATGGACTATGTTTGTGACATTCTTCTTAGCTGCATCATAAATCTGCTTATGAACAGTGAGTCTGGTGAAAAGCCAAAGTCTCTCAGCTTTACGACGATCTCTTTTAGTAGTGCGAAGCTGGTCCCTAACTGCTATACCACGGAGAACACTTCTGAATTGCTACTTTGCACATGGTTGCTGTGGCATGTATGTCGAGCAATTATTGCAGGCAGTTATCAAGTTGTTCTGCTGTAGTAGGTAAGCTAGTTTTTAGGTTTGCTTGGATGTCGTGCATTAGTTTGGTTCTGTTTATCATACGGAGGTTTCTCTTAGTAGCAAATAAAGTTGAAGAGTTAGGGACTGATACGTCAAGATGACATATAATGCAGAGGTGATCTGATGAAAGTTCAAGGGACACCAGGGAGGATTGAAGAATATTATCATCAGGTCTGTAAAGAAACCAATCTAAAGTGTGACCATGTTTATGGGTGGGTTGGCTAACTGAGTTTGAGGTTGAAAAAGTAAATGGAATCTTGGAGTTTCGATGTGCATTGATCGATTTATTTTTTTACATGAAAACAATTGGAAAACAATTCCGCTCTAGTTAATTCAGAACATGTGTTATTTAAAGAATTAGTATTTTTACACTTCCATCAAGTAATACTTAAATTTATATCCTAATTTTATTGATATGCTTAATACTGACCTTGGAGGAATTTCTTCTTTTTCCAATTTCTTATAATCATGAATTTTGCAAATGTAATTTCCGCTTTTTTAGTCGCTTTAGGTTAAATGATATCGTTCTCAAATTGCATTTATTTTCAGCCCATTCTGCTAATTTTTAGGCCTCTGCAAGGTACAGCCTCTCGTTTTGTATTCAACTGGATATTTTGGCTTGTCGAAAGCATAACATTGATTCTTGCCGGTATGTACCCTAAGCTGCATTCTTGTAACACATTTTCTCTCAAGAGATTATCAGCTGATGAACTCTATATCAAGCGCAACAAACCAAAAATGAATCTGTATTGCTAAGCAAAACGCAATATTTTGTTTTCAGTTTTGATATCTTATACTATGTTAATACAGTGTAAATAGCCATCTAATACAGAATTAAATATTGTTGCTACCGTTCATTGTCACAACATAACCTGTACAACTGAAATGAAGTTAAAATTATTCCTTATGTTTACTGTCCTATTACTTTTACAATAATAAAACTTTACATTGAGATAAAAAATATTGTCTTCCAATAGTGTTTCGATGTTCTTTATTTCTTATTTCTGAAACTCTCCTAATTTTGTAAGTATGAAGTGGAACTCCGATTCCCATGTATCCGATGGGAAGTTTCTACTAAATATTAATTCAATTAAGCTTTGTCTTGGGGAAGCGTTTGCAAGTTGGAATTAATCGTCCAAATAAAGCCAAACGCGTTACAATGACCCACAGGTGATTAAAAATGAATGTTAACAAGTACTTTAACACCCAGCCACCATCACATAGAAACTGTATGTTAGATATTAAAACTCCATACATTTAGTGGGTTTAAAGATAAAATATTTGCTGCTCAAAATAATTAAAGTCACGAAAAAGACGTATTAAAAGATATTCTCCTTTTCAGAGACTAAACACCTGTTTATAGTTTAACACTGCTTAGAGATTAAACACCTTTTGAAATCAGAGAATATTGTGTACCGGCTGTCCTAACAAGCATGTTTCCTATCTAACTCGAAGATATTATATGGTTAATCATTGCAAGAAGCTTTTAGACAAATGCAGGCACAGCTAGCACATTTGCTATTTGTATCCGATTAACAAAGGATTAACTTACCATTTGCATTTATTTTTATTGTTTTCAGTGGTAACAATTTTTGCCGGCCTAAAATTAAGTGAGGGGTCCATCCCATCTTATCTTGAATATTTGATAATTGGATACGCAGCCTACCAAGTCATCACTACAGTGGTATTTGAAAGCATTCGATTTTACGATGTACACAAAGGTAAATCAACGATATGATTTTTAGTGATGATTATAACTCGTAATTTTCAAAAAGAAATAAAAATAACATAAAGAAAACAACAAAATTAAGTTTAAAAATTAAAAAACTGCCTTCTTCTTGAACGTACTGATAGGAAGAAACGTACGTGCAACATATATAATTCACTTGATGTTTTCTCCTTTATAATAAAAATATATTCAATGAAATCAGTGATTAAGAGTACAAGTTAGAGTTATAAGAGAAAATGACGTCAGTGGACCACATTTCAAACGAAAAATGGTAAACGTGATTATTTATATATATATATATATATATATATATATATATATATATATATATATATATATATATATATATTCTTTAAAGTGGTAACTATTTGACTTCCGTTTTCATTTTGTACATAAAACTTTAGAGAGAGAGCAGAAAATGAAGTACTTGTATGAATTGTATGTGAAGCCATGGAATCTGACAAGACAGAACAGCTCGACGTCAGCACTGGATGTACATGAAATTGTAAGTTGACACAACGTTGCTAATGATATCAAAGCCGGACATGCCTTCGAAATAAAGATAACAAGAAAGCAGTGAAATTAAGACTAATTGCATTAATTGAAATTGGCTTTTGATATTTTGCCAATGCAATAGCGAAATGAAACTTATTGTATTGCCGCTGTCAATCTACACAACACTATGTCCATATCGCATCCGTCTGTTTGTGGTAGGTGGATACACAGAAACCGCTTAAGATACAACAATACAAGAGAAATTAAATTCGTACTCTACGTAGTTTCGAAACAAGAATCCCTGGATTCTGTAGTAGAATCTTGATAATAGTGGGCAGAAATAATAGTTTAATACAAACAAGACTATAAGCAGGTTAGAGAAATTAAATTCGTACTCTACGGAGATTCGAAGCCAGGTCTGGGAGTAAATGACACCCATCGCCTTGCCTGCATGCACCAGCCCATATACCGTCACGACTAAGCACGCATCACCTTTTGGTATGTGGGCTGGTGCATGCAGGCAAGGTGATGGGTGCCATTTACTACCTTCTACTACAGAACCCAGGGATTCCATTGTTTGATCTGTCTGGTATATATTTATAATTCTTTATAATTCTTTATATATATATATATATATATATATATATATATATATATATATATATATATATATATATATATATATATATATATATATATATATATATATATACTCATACCATATCTACTCTTTTAATGAACAGCTTAAATTATTCATACTTTTTTATTTTTTATTTTTATTATTTTTTATTTCTTTTATTGCTTTTTTATTTTTTTTTTTACAAAAATTGTTCTCTTTTAATTGACTGATTAGATTTTAGTGCCTTTTTGTTGGTTTGTTGTTTTCTTCTTTTGTTTTCATTTTTTTTATTGATCTGATTATATTATCATGCTTGTTGAATTTTTTTATTTCCTTTCTTTGAGATTAGATTGTGTTACCTTTAACGTTATATTTGTTTAGTTTTCATTTGCTTTTTAGTGAGCTGATGAGATTTTCATGCCATTTAAGCAATTTATTTGTTTTGATTTGCTTTTTTTAATCATAGTTTAGTACAAATATTAAGAGGAGCATTACTGATAAATCTCTTGACCTAAGCAAATTAAAACCGCTAGGTCTGTATGTAAGCTCATTTAGACGTCTGATACAATTGGGGCGCATTCAGGTTATTGTTTCGTGTTTCAAAAATCTTTGCATTTTGTGGGCTCGGACTTTACTGAATATATTGTTGGCATAATTATTCACACTGCTTGACGTGTGCCAGTTAGAGCTTTATAATTACTCCAGCAATGTTTGACGTGTGCCAATGACAGTTTTATAAGTACATAAACTCTATTTAACGTGTGCCAATGACAGTTTTGTGTCTGGTGATATCCATATGTTGAGTATCTTAATAAATATTCGAGCGATGTAAATGAATTTTTCAAGGTTTATATTTGCCCACAATTTAGATTATGACTGGGAGGGAATTTGAGGCTGATGTTGAGGTAGTGTGTTTCTGGTTGCTTGGAACTGATATTGCAATAATTGCGGATGATTTTGTCCTCGTTTTCATTTCTATATTTAGTGTCACTATTTCAGCCTGATTAATATGAAGGATGTCGTCCAAATTTTATTGGCATATTTTTGCATTTGTTAAGATATATTGATAGAAAGCTAGATAGAGGGCATTAATTTGTTTGCAGATTGGTTCCTTCCATTTCCTGATACAAGTAACAAAGGAAAAGGGTGTACCTACTGTCAAACTAATTTAATTAGTTACTTTGCCTCTCATTTAAATTTCTTAGTTGAGTAATGACTTTAGTCATTATTGGTATCCACCTTTTTAGTAGAGTGACTTGTTAATTATTAAAATCAGGTTTAGCTTTATCTTGTTTCTTATTACAGTATTTATTTATTTATTTTTTCAGAGAAAAAGTGTCAAGAAGTGTATTCTTGGAACCCACGTTCTGATTCTGGCTGTTTTTGTATTAAGCATTATAATTATTATTGTAAGATCGTGAAAAGTCAGACTCAAAGTTATTTACACATTTTCTGACAGCTTAATTACTGCTTTTATTAAAAAAAAAATAAACATTTCTGGCACTGAAGGTGCTGAAGAGATATATGTATATAGAGAGAATTAAAATATATACTATTTAATTATTAAGAATTTCTATAAAGATTGCATAACTATACTGGCTGTCTACAACTTACTGCAATTAATTGGTTATTTAAAAATGTTCATTTAGTGCTTTAGTTTATTTTGATATTAAGAACATTTTCTCTGGTCTGTAAAGCACTGCTTTTAGTAGAAATGGAATCTTTCCTTAAGTACTGACCTTTGTATGCTTTTGTGTAATGACAAATTAGGCATCAGATTAGCCGGTATCCATTTTAGTGTCCTTTGCTTTTCTATAATCTAAAAATGATTATATACAATAAGATCTCAACGTGAAAAACTTGTAATGATGAAGCAAACATCAAGTTATGACATTTCGCGCATGTGCATAAACATTTGTTTTCCATACCTTTAATGATTATGATTATGACATTGCACGATGGTCAGCGGGAATAAAAAGCCATTAGCTGAAATTCTATTACCTTAGTTATTAAACCTTGCTATCGGAATTGTTTATGTCGATTGTAGTAAGTACAAAATATAATCAGGAAGAAATTATATATAAGCCCATGTATTCAAGTAGCATGAAACACAGTACAGTTAATCCATGTACACAGGTAGGGTGACACTCAGTTGCTGATTGTTACGCTTACGATAGTGTTGCACTGCTGTTTTGTTTTTGGTTTATTTATATTTTTTTTTAATTTTAAAGACCCTAATTATAACACAAGAAAGTGCCTAAGATGCAATTTATGAGTACATTGTACATTACCGCTAATAATAATAATTAGGCCATGTTCATCTCACTTGACACATATAACAAACTAGAGAAAACATTTATATTGGTGTCAAAACTATGCACAATATTATTCTTTCGGACATAAATTCTTCATTTCCGCTACAAAGTTATTATTGTTTTTGGCTGACATGGATGTGTGATTATGGCTTGTTACATTATGATACTCTGTCGTGAATCGTCCGTCCGTCAACATTAACAGCTTGGAGGCAATAGTTCGGATCTAATTCTGATGAAACTGGGAATAGAGGCTTATGTGTTAAATATGTCAGAATATTTCGACAATGAACGATGAAAAAAAGACGCACATTAATGACGTGATCTTGCATTTGATTGGCAGAGTTTATTAATATGCACAAAACAACCTTACTAAACTGAGTTTCATCAAACTTGACAAAATAGTATAAATATAAGATGATTTTGTATATGATTGTTCAGGCTTATTGTCACTTGAGAGTAGTTACTGCAGATGACATTGGAACAAAAAGTTATTTAATATTACAACGTTATTAGGTCGGGAAATAAGAATTTAACATTAGGATACCACAATCGGGAAAGAGGCTCTGAATTCTAAAGATCTGAGTGAGTTGGGAACTGTAATCAAACATTTGGACCATTCTGAAGCTGCCAGACGCATTAAAGTAGACGATGCAGTTGAAAAGAATAAAACCCCAAGTACACTGTATCTTACCAACATTTTTGTCATACCCAGATTTGTCTTGGCAGTCTATAGCACAAACGATAACTTTGATAGTAAAGACACAAACACGGTTAATTAAGAAATGTTTTATATCCATCTTTATCAGCTCAGACTCACATACACATATGCAACGTATGTGTACGGGATGTAAAGAATGAGATAGTGCAACAAAAACTAATATTTTATTTTACTGACCTTCAACCTTTTCAAAGACAAACACACATACATTCAAGCAAGCAGATGATGGAAAGGGCTTATATAACATTCAATAACATACTTAATACAATTCAACACCCACATTTAAAATCCAGTTCCCACCATTACAAATAAAACGGAGGAGAGAAGGTAGAGGATAAGTCATGGTCACTAACACATTTAATTACAGTTCAACATCGACCCATATAATACAACTGATAAAGGAGAGTAGGGGATGAGTAATGGTTACTGACACAAAGACACATACTCACAATCCAATATCCACCACTACTATTCAAAACAAAACGCATGGAGAAGAATGATATATAGTCACTAACACACACAATTGCAATTGTACACTCAACCTTACATATAACATGTATAATAGAAGGTATACGATAGATCATTGTATTAACACACATATTCATCATCTAAACACATCCTTACACAATAAGTTGGACAGAAAAAGGCAAATCATATTTTGTTCGTTTACAGACATAATCACAATCCAACACCCATCATTACCATCCAACACCCATCACTGCTATCCAACAAACACCATTTTAGAAACATCGGATGAGAGACAGGGGCGTTATTTACCATCTAACACCAACATACATACAAACGAAATATATGTTCGGAATCAAACACTAAAACATTTACTATCAAACAGCCACACTTTCAAAAGGAAGGGAGTGAAGTGTTTTCTGCCATACACACACATATACAAACATAAGCACAGCATTTTGCAGTAATTGTTAGTATTATTTTATAGAATGCTGAGAAGGAAGAGGCTGAAAAATACATTTATGTTCTGTGATGTGTGTTAACAATTGTTAGTTAAGAAACAAATGTAAATTCTTGACTCTCGGCCCCTTATCCACTACTCATTTTCATCACCCTTATTTATAGAAATACATTGATCTGGCACGTACAGCTCAACTAGATTTGTTTTTTTTTTATCGACAATCTGTCCTTCACATGGACTGGGTAAGTCTGATATCAAATGTATTGGTGATGGTCAGAGAATACCTTATACCAAGACATTTGTTGCTTCTTTAAGAATGGAATGGGAGACCTGTAAACAAAAGCACATTTTTACATTACTCCTGGCACTTTGTTAGTGTGATTTCTACGGTCTTGCCTTGTCAATAACGGAGTCAATTTTAGAAATGTGAAAGTCGCGGAAATTCTTATTTCTTGTCTTTAGGAGACGTCATGCTAATATCTTATGATTGCTTTGTATATTTAGAATAAGGTAAACCATGGAAATTTCAAACCCTTTTTGAATGATAAGCATGTCTACTGATAACGAGAAGCAAATCACTCATTGATAACCGGTCTTTCATTCACTATCATACGATGTGATTCAATCGACATTGTCTTTGTTAGTTTCTTTTTTGTCTTGTTTCTGACATTAAATAGCACCAAACAGGCATGTGCACATGAATTCTTCCTAACAGGGCTGGACTGTCATAGATTTCCAGATACAGTTATAATACTTCCATTTCAATATCATTTGCATGAAGTGGGTAGAAACTCAATGGTCTGATATATGAGCCACCAAATAATGTGCATACCAGAAAACAATATTAGAATAGTGGGGACTAATTTTAGCATGAAGTGGAACTAGATGTTTCAAACGAACGATCAACTTACACATTAAAGGAAAATAAAACAAGTAACTTATCTTCGTCTACAGTCATTTAATATTTAGTGAAAGAACTGCAATGAACATATTCTCAAAAATATTGTAAAAAAGGTAATGATTGCCTTCTCTATGCATTTCTGATGAGGAGATGCGCAGTTGAACCCAAAGCGCATTTTGATCTTATGAAGTTCTGCTAACACTGTAAAGAAACGCAAACTAAGATGGTATGGTTATGTCTCACGCTCAACTAGCCTGCCAAAATCCCTCCTACAGGGCACAATGAAAGGAAAGAGAAAACGAATCAGATAGAAGAAGTGCTGGGAAGATAACATGAAAGAGTAGACAGGTATAGAATTCGCAAAGTGTCAAAAAGTAGTGGAGAACATGGCAAAATGGAGAGAAATTTTCGCAAAGTAATCGGCGTCGTCCCCTAGGATAAGTTTGGTTATGGGAGTAATTATGAAACGATAATGTACAGCGTCACATTCAAGAAATGTATGTACTATGTTCTGGCATTGAAATTGGCCGCGTTTACCTCTGACTGTGTCCTTGGTTCTTTCACAAATTAAGAGACAGGTCAAAGTTTATAACTGCCTGCATCTTTCTTACATTTTCAAACCTCCCATATAAATCGAATTGAAAAGAATTGCTAAATTAAAGATGATAATCAATTAAATATTGAACTACCGACTACACTATTAAAATGATCTTCAACAGATAATACATTTGCCTAGACACTTACAAATAAGTTATTTTTCAATAAATATTTTTTTCTGGGTATTTACTTACTGTTATAAACTTCGTAATGAATTAAGCGTACAAAAAGTAATAGAAATTTAAAAATGGTGAATATAGGCACACGAACTTAAAAAGAAATTTAAAATAAAGGTTAGACTTTTTGTTTGCAATATTAATATTTTATTAAACTTATATTCTCAAAAGTACTTAAACCTAAATTATCAAACGGAAAGCTTTCTTTGACGAGCATATAGATGATTTTATTTGGCTCATTCTTTTTCTTTACCACTCCTCTTACTACCGACTTCATAATTAAGGATATATATGATTTTTTATTGTCACCTCTCACCTTTCTCCCAGAGAAAAACAAAATTTGGTTGTCTAATATGCTGACAAAGTTGTCGTTCTTTGATTGCACAAACATTTGCATAGACGACATACACAAATTTCAAAGGTTTGTAAGACTGTTTCATTTTTCTTCCAGAATGTATTTGATTGAATATTGCAGAAAATAATAAAGTTGTAGCTAAGCGTGATTTTGAAACTGACTTTACTGATATTAAATAACATAACAATTGTTTTAATATTTCATAGATTTTTCATAAAGGTCTGTTTTTCCTGGTTGTTAAGTTTTATTTACATTCAGTTTTTATAACAAAACTTTGGTACGAAATTTATCGACCGCTATTATTTTTTGCAGTAGTTAATGGCACCTAAACTGAGTAAAAAAACCAGATGTCCGGTCTAACCATCACCAGTGCAGAGGACACAATTTAAAGTTATGCGACCTTTTAGTCGGGTACAAAATAGATCATGAGGATATATGACAGAGTGTCTGCTTGGGTTTCATGGTGAATTGTTTGTTTTATCTCTCCGGTATACGGCAATATCATTATGATAGGACAGTGTGCGACTTTTAGTCAGGCTTAAAGTGGATTAACCCCTCCTATTAGATATTGTCCGATTTTGTAAATGTATTTCTGAGATTCTTATGTAACCATCTAGCAAAAACTATTGATCATTGTGCAGATATATGTGTAATCAAATTATCATAGAATGATAACTTCTAGCAATAATAGTCAGTTCCCTATTACCATTACAAATCACCTTTCTTTGTCAGTTTTATTCGTAAGGATGGGTCTTGTTAGTAACCAGTACATATTCCCGCCGTTCCCTTCATTCGTTTTGTTTGTAAAAGTTATTCTTGTATTTTTACTATATATTTTAGTGATTATCATGTATCTATTCATTCCATTTTACGTTATATCGTGAAGGGTTAGTATTTGATTGAATAGGTAAATGATGAATTTAAATTATATGCGTTAGTGACCATTAATTAACTCCTACCTTTTCCCGTAGGTCTCTTTGTAAGAGTGAGTGTCTGACTGCCATTGTATATGTTAGTGATCATTACCAATCTTGTACCCTCTCTCATCTGATTTGCTTGTGTGTGGGTGTATTGGATAATAAAGATAAGAGTTGTATTGTAATTATACGTGCTAGTGATCATCGCATAACTCTGTTTACTTATCCTTGTAGGTGCTTGCCTTTAATAACATGTATCGATTTTGAACAACAGGTGTTAGTCCATAACTCTATCCCATATTTTACACACAAACACACACACACACACACGAGTTTGTATATGTTTATATGCGAATGTTGGTTAGTAAGGATGAATATTGATTAGAAAGGATTTGTTGGTCAGTAAGACTGCTTGTAGCTGTTACTTATTCCCACCCTTTCTTCATTCATTTGTTTGTTTTAAACATATGCTATCATCTATAGTTAGTTAGGGTGTTTATCAGTCAGAACAATGAGGATGTGTCACAATGTTAGTCTGTTATAATGTATGTGGATGTTTTTGTATCCAAGGATGTTCGTCTGTAAGTTTCTTCTTCCTTCCATTGTATCATCCTAATTGTACAATTCCCATTCTCGTCCTCTCTCAACAAATAATTCAGATTTCAGGCCCATTTCCATGAAATGACATCCGTTTGTAAAATTTCCTTTTTCCTTCCACCCCGCCATACTAAGATCCTAATAATAAATCCCCTTCCTCTACCTCGCCATACTAACATCCTAATAATAAATCCCCTTCCTCCACCCAAATAGTGACATCTTGATTCTACCTCGCCACAACCACGATAGTAACATCCTAATGTTACATTTCCATTTTCCTTACCATATACCTTAACAACTCTCGAGACACGGTATTTATGTACAAGATTGCAATCACATTAGTATGACTGAGGCCTAGTCTAGCCTAAAAATGTCAAGACGTTCAATGATTTTTAGTGTGAGTGAGGCCTAGTCTAGCCTAAAAATGTCAAGACGTTCAATGATTTTTAGTGTGAGTGAGGTCTATTCTAGCCTAAAAATGTCCAGACGTTCAATGATTTTTAGTAAGAATGAGGCCTATTCTAGTATAAAAATGTCAAGACGTTCAATGATTTTTAGTGTGAGTGAGGCCTAGTCTAGCCTAAAAATGTCCAGACGTTCAATGATTTTTAGTGTGAGTGAGGCCTAGTCTAGCCTAAAAATGTCAAGACGTTCAATGATTTTTAGTGTGAGTGAGGCCTAGTCTAGCCTAAAAATGTCAAGACGTTCAATGATTTTTAGTGTGAGTGAGGCCTAGTCTAGCCTAAAAATGTCAAGACGTTCAATGATTTTTTAGTGTGAGTGAGGCCTAGTCTAGCCTAAAAATGTCAAGACGTTCAATGATTTTTTAGTGTGAGTGAGGCCTATTCTAGCCTAAAAATGTCAAGACGTTCAATGATTTTTAGTGTGAGTGAGGCCTAGTCTAGCCTAAAAATGTCAAGACGTTCAATGATTTTTAGTGTGAGTGAGGCCTATTCTAGCCTAAAAATGTCAAGACGTTCAATGATTTTTAGTGTGAGTGAGGCCTAGTCTAGCCCTAAAATGTCAAGACGTTCAATGATTTTTTAGTGTGAGTGAGGCCTAGTCTAGCCTAAAAATGTCAAGACGTTCAATGATTTTTAGTATGAGTGAGGCCTAGTCTAGCCTAAAAATGTCAAGACGTTCAATGATTTTTTAGTGTGAGTGAGGCCTATTCTAGCCTAAAAATGTCAAGACGTTCAATGATTTTTAGTGTGAGTGAGGCCTAGTCTAGCCTAAAAATGTCAAGATGTTCAATGATTTTTAGTGTGAGTGAGGCCTATTCTAGCCTAAAAATGTCAAGACGTTCAATGATTTTTAGTATGAGTGAGGCCTAGTCTAGCCTAAAAATGTCAAGATGTTCAATGATTTTTAGTGTGAGTGAGGCCTAGTCTAGCCTAAAAATGTCAAGACGTTCAATGATTTTTAGTATGAGTGAGGCCTATTCTAGCCTAAAAATGTCCAGACGTTCAATGATTTTTAGTAAGAATGAGGCCTATTCTAGCCTAAAAATGTCAAGACGTTCAATGATTTTTAGTGTGAGTGAGGCCTATTCTAGCCTAAAAATGTCAAGATGTTCAATGATTTTTAGTAAGAATGAGGCCTATTCTAGTATAAAAATGTCAAGACGTTCAATGATTTTTAGTGTGAGTGAGGCCTAGTCTAGCCTAAAATTGTCAAGATGTTCAATGATTTTTAGTGTGAGTGAGGTCTATTCTAGCCTAAAAATGTCAAGACGTTCAATGATTTTTAGTAAGAATGAGGCCTATTCTATCCTAAATATGTCAAGATGTTCAATGATTTTTAGTATGAGTGAGGCCTATTCTAGCCTAAAATTGTCAAGATGTTCAATGATTTTTAGTGTGAGTGAGGCCTAGTCTAGCCTAAAATTGTCAAGATGTTCAATGATTTTTTAGTAAGAATGAGGCCTATTCTAGCCTAAAAATGTCAAGACGTTCAATGATTTTTTAGTGTGAGTGAGGCCTAGTCTAGCCTAAAAATGTCAAGATGTTCAATGATTTTTAGTGTGAGTGAGGCCTATTCTAGCCTAAAAGTGTCAAGACAATCAATGATTTTTAGTATGAGTGAGGCCTATTCTAGCCTAAAATTGTCAAGATGTTCAATGATTTTTAGTATGAGTTAGGCCTATTCCCATTTATTGGGTGAACTTGCATCTGATTGGCTATGTAAAAAGATAACCGGGTTGGAGTTCAGATTTAAAAGAGAGCACTTTTGATGCTGATACAAATACAACGTTTACTGATAAATGACTTGAACGCGAAAAGAATTATGATTAATACGTGCGTGTATAGGATCCAAATATTAAAAGAAAAAATTAACATGATTCGCACGAACCTAATATTGCAAGATAAATGTGAATACAAACAAATGATCGTACACAGTAAAAGGACAAAGGTTAAAGATTTACAGTAAATCAACATGAGAATGATGTGTTTTACTCAAACAGTAAAAATAATGTCTGTTACTCAAATAGTAAAATGATGAAAACAAAATGGACAGATATCGTACACAATATTTTTACTATCCCCAAAACACTGAATATATAAAAAAAATTAGCGCATGGCTATGCATGGAGTAACACGCAATCCGTCACTAACACACATGGCTACCAATTACACTGGTCAACCAAGCAATGGGCTTTTCAGGCAAACACCGACCACCATATTATTCCTTAGTCAATAAAGCAATCGGGACTACCAATTTGGTCAGCGACGCCTTATCCCTTGCTACTCGACCAGCAACACTGTTCACTCAGCTCTACGGCTGCTATGGTTCAGCTTTACAATTGTTATGGTCAACATCTATGGTTAGCTCTACAGCCGGTACCATATCAACTCCGATCAGTTGAAAATACATCTAACACCGTGTACTATGCATGACACGGGCATATACTATAACACATAATGACGTTATATACCGTAAGCTATACAAATTACACTATCGGCATAACATTAAAAAGCAATAAGCAGATTCAGGAGTGAACTTGCCCGTGTCCGATAAGAATTCTACGGTAGTAAACGTTTCATAAAATGTCACTTTATATTGCTAATATAAATATTTTTCTAAGTCAAAAACAAGAATAGAAAATATTTTTATTCTACTACGTAAGCCGAAGCTACATATAAAATGCACACCAATAAACGTAGTAGTGCAATAGTAATAACTTATATATACATACGAAATTAATAAACAACTCACATACTTGTACAGCTTAATATGTGAAAGTCCTTCAGTATACAAATCACTGACAAGACGTTCTGTAATGTAAATATTTATTCTTACATTGAGGTATTTATACACAGAAGATGCAACCCAATATCGTTATAATCTATTAATACATCATTGTTCTTTTACCAGCTGTAGGAATCTAACGTGATTCCTATATCAAATTCATACAAATCTGTTTTATTTACCAAATTAACCGTATTAATTAATGTTTCATCAATAACAACAAGTACTAAGCTTATTTGATCCAACGTAAATTTTTTGAAAACAAGTCTGATAATTGCGAATGCGATTACGAAGCTTATTAGCATTAATTTTCGAAGACTGTCTCGTTCAATTGTGAGAAGGCCAATAACAGAAGCTTCTTTTAACATTTCTTTATATGGTTTCGTAAGTAGTTTCTCAACTTCAGTGTAATACTTTCGTATTGACAATTATCTAGAGCGTTGCAGTGATAGAAGTGGAACAACATCGTCTTCACTTCTATTGTAATCATACAAAAATAACATACAATATAGATCTATATAAATGCTAGAGTAAAGTTATGCCGAATATATATATATATATATATATATATATATATATATATATATATATATATATATATATATATATATATATATATATATATATATATATATACATATTTATATATATATATATACACATATATAGTATATATATATATATATATATATATATATATATATATATATATATATATATATATATATATATATGTGTGTGTGTGTGTGTGTTATGAGGGAAAATTTAAGCATAAATTAGAGCATGAGAAATCTTTCTAAATTGTATTAAAATTAACTCTTCTTTGTACTCATTTTCATTAAAGTATATTGTGAATAATTTCAATTAAAATATATGTAGATTAAGTTTTTTTAATAGAGCTATATTCTATCTTGCTAAAGATTGTTTTCTTACAATTAGTGCAAGTCTCATTCTTTTATGTGTAAAATTTGCTCAACAAATAATCCTGACAAACAGGTAAAAAACGTCTGCCTCTATAATTGGTACAAGTTTCCGCATTATACATGTATAAAATCCACCAAGCAAAGCACATAATCCTCTTCATATTATATATGTATATTCTAAACTTGGCTAATGATAAAACTCACTGACAAAGAATTTCCTGGCTTACTATCTGACCTTTAACTTGATTATAACACGAAGTCAAAAGTAATAAAAGAAGAACATGCGGTTCTTAGAGGACAAGACTGGAACTTCTGGTTTGAAGCACACGGTGAACGTGTTACGTCAGTGTAAGACTCTCAAGGTATTACCAGAAAAGGTTAGAGGTGTCTTGAACTAACTATAAATAACAGATCAAAGCGCTGGCCGCTCACTTCCCGTTGCTTCAACGTTAGAAAGGATTCATCTTGTATTTATTACAGGTAAGACTTTGTAATGTTCTAGAATAACTTAGAGATTAAGTACCTTTGAAAGTTAAAGTTTTATGATCGTAACCTTCCTAATTGCAATGCTCTTGTGAGTTCTCTTTTAATTCTAATATTATAATATAATGAATGTCTAATTGTTTTAAGAACTTATATTTGCATTTATAATAATGGTAAAACGATTAAAATGGGCACCGATTTCATGTTTAGATTTATTTTGAAAATTTAAATATTCTTTAAGGAATAAAGAATAATGCATTTTAAACTATTCTATACTAGTAGTTTATTCCAAACGGAGTAAAATCTATTTCTTCAAAATGATTGTTGCATTAATCGCAACTATTTTATAATCCTTAATTAAGTCCAGATTTATTTGTAACATATTATAAAATGCGAAAGCTACGAATACATGAAGTTGGTAAACTTGAAAGGAAAGGTATTGTATGTATTTTGTGTATTGTTCAATGTAAAGGCTTTTGTGCCTTTGGAATGTAGTACCGTTTATCACCTATATGAATTATATGAATAAACTCACTTCCCGTTGCATCAACACTAGAAAGGAGTCATCTTGTATTTATTACAGATCCTTGGTACCTTCATGCTAGCCAAGCTTTTTTCCCAAAAGGATGTAGCCGTGTCTACACCATTATGCGTGTCACCTTATCTTTGAGAGAGTCCGAACTCTCCCTTTGTCTTTCTATCTTTCCGTCCGACCATGGAATAGAACATTGCTAAGTGTTTATGAAAAGGACTCATAAAAGCATAATAAAGAACCTTTTCGTAATATATATATATATATATATATATATATATATATATATATATATATATATATATATATATATATATATATATCTATATATATATATATATATATATATATATATATATATTACGAATATATACTATATATATATATATATATATATATATATATATATATATATATATATATATATATATATATATATATATATATATGAGAGACTATTATTTATGTTCTGGGCATTCATTAATTTTAGATAGCGGGAGCAAGTTCTAGCCATTGTGTAAAAATTAGTTCAGTTATATAGACGAAATGAAAATAGTGTTCCAGCTACGAGACGAAAACTTATTTTCTGATATTTCGCCAATATGTTGGCATTTCGTTCTTCCTTTAAATAATTTGCTCCTTCCCATTCCTTGAATAATATCCAGTAAAGATACCATCATTCATAAATCGAAATTTCCTTCTGACCGTTCAGCAAGGATGCTTCTAGCACGTGAACACTCAAAAAGAGAGCAAAAGCTCTCCTTCTCAATTATACTTTATGTAACGTTGAACTTTGTAACTAACAGGGTGATAAATAAAACACAAAAGCATTCTCTATATGTTTTACGTCGACAATAAACTTTAAATGAAGGAAAGTCGTTCACACTAACTACGTGAATATAAAAAGAAACTCAAAATTAACTGCTCAGTCCAGGTGCAAATTTTAGCCCAAAAGTTTTGTTTTGTTTATAGGTTATGTGATAATAAGAATTTTTCCTGTTATTACTTTCTCGAGTGCTTCAACGTAATGTTTGTTTTTGCTTACTCAGAATAATTTGCTCATCATATTAAAAATGCATTATTCCTGCTAAGAATACCAAAAGGGCTTAAGATATCCGTCATTCTGTTCATCCATTAACCTGTCTCCAGCATTATTAATTTGCATTCTTTCTGAGCGACAAATCTGATTATGGGTTCCAACCTCATAGTTTGACTCGCCGCTCGTTGTACAATTCTGAGCATGAAAAATTGAGGAATCTGAATTGTTATGAATAGTATTGGAGTCGCTGGAAGTTTCTGACTCGGAATTGTTCTCAAATTTTATATAATCTTCCTCCTGATTTGATACTGAAAACGATGGAATATCCATTAGCTGATACTGAGAAAGTAATTTTACTGACGGTTCATCGCGTTGTTTGTACCGTCCCGGTTTTTTCCTCATTCGGACCGAGAAATCACTGTCAGAGAATTCTTGATCCGTAGATAAAGATGAACATTCAGTGTTTTGAAATGTATTATTAACGTCCCTCTGAAATCCAGCGATGTGTCTTTCAATCGGCAGGATATCAGAATTGTCTGTTTCATCTGGATAATTATCGCTTAAGGAATCGTTGCTTCCATGAGTAAACGGTCTTAAATCGGATACACTGAGAATCCCAGAAACACGTTCTACGTCGTCATGTGAACTGATGCAGGGAAGAGGTAATGGAGCGAGTGACATTCTGCCTCCAAATGATCTAAAAAGTGCCCTTTGGTAAAATCTTCGTTGTGGGACATCGGGGGGCGATTCCAAACCTTCTTGATCACGGTTAGTAGACACTTGTGTAAGTTTTTCATCATTCATCTTGCGATGTAATGGCCACCTAAAAGAAGTAACACGTGTCCATTATCAAATTAATATATACGTCTGAAGACATTTCATTTACTTACTTTTGCTGCTATTGTGCAAAATCAGATAATGAAGACACCAAGAGAGGCTGATATCGCTCATAGCGCACACGCCTTTGTTTAAAGGACACTCGTATATGGAAATATCAAGCTTTTTGGCAAACACTGTAACAAAAAGGTATCCCAAAATTTCATCCATATCAAAGAAATTAATGCATTATAACTAGCCATACCAACAACAACTAATCATTTAAGTAGCTGAATGAAGGTATGATGGTGATTTTCCATCGCTACAAATAATCAGAGCAAACGTTTCTGTGTACGAATTCACCACTTTACAAGAAAAACAAAGTTACGTACTCTGCAATGCCATTCTAATTGAGGTCAGTGGCTGTTTGGCTTTGATTTCTAATGGATTTCTTGACACTGTGCGAAAGCATAAATAATAGATCTAACACCAGCACTGTGTCAGCATAGCCATCCTCAGCACACTTAGCAGTGCCAGCCAAATTAGACCATAGTTCATTACTTAGTCAATTGCACAATTAGACACAAGATGCGGAGTACAAAAATACTCAACACCTCCCTCTTCCAAAGTCTAGGTAGACCGAGATATTCTTCATCGAAGTGTAAAACACAATCAAAATAATTATAATCCATGAAGTGCCAACTAAGTACGACTACAGCTCTTTACGCATTCCTCTGCACAGGCAGATACAAGCCGCCAGTACCTGAATACACAGCACATCCTCCGCTCCAGACCCGTATTGACCTAGATACACTTAAAGGGTAGAAGACAATGATCATGATAATGAAACTTCCTTCTAACATAATACTGGATATAATATCACTTGCCCAAGACTTAAAACCAAACAAATAAATACCTCAACTCAATTATCTAAATAATTTGAACACGGTCATTTCAAATATTGGGGGAAATTAAATAAACAAATCACCCTCTCAATATAACTGAATAACTGCTAAGACTGGTAGTTCTACTAAGGACATCTAATTCAGAGTTATTATTATTATACAAAGCAAATACCTAATGTGCAGAGCTTCGCAACTGACTCCAGAATAATTTGAACAATAAATAAACAATATCAACTGTTTTGAAAGTGATTCGGATTTCATATGCTGAAGTGAAGTTAGATCACATGATATTTACATTGAATTAAAAATATAACTCAACCTTAGAACTTTATGAATCAATCTACATAGTACACACAAATGAACATTTCAGAACGTTTTTATTTCTCTCATGGAGTTCATAATATATCGAAACATTGAGGAATTGACGAAATTTTGGCATTGCATACCTGTAAACTAATGGAGTGTGCTAATAAAAAAAATTATCTCGAACTTTTTTTTTTAATAAACGGCAGTCAAATCTGAATTATAGTTGGATGGACAGTAGTAATACTTATTAAATAAATTGAGAACTGATCTCCACCATAGAGGTCGTCACCAGTTTCTTCGAGAAATGAAGTAAAATATATAATTCACGGATAGTCAGATCTAATGACAAGTATGATGCTGTGGCAGAATGTTCCTCATTTAAAAGGCAAAGATTGTGCGTTGAAACTAAGTCTTCCGTGTTCTTTCATCTCTTCCTAGTATCTTTGTAGCTCCAAAGAATTTGATGACTGTAAAAGTTGATTAGCTTGACAAAATGTGCTTTAATATGTTCGATATTATGATCTATACCAGGCTGATTAATTGGAGTGACTGGAGGAAGAGACATTTGTGGTAGTTCTGTGTATGGACATAATGAACTGATGTAGTCTATAATAGAGTTAATGTGAGTATGAAGTTTTATTATTGATGTTGATGGGCACTCGTACTAAGAAGCTACCCAGCTTCCATTCTTTCTGAATTTCCATATAGTAGGGACTGCTTACTGGGATCATCAGATACATTAGAAATTTAGCAAATTCTTTAATTTGCCTTTGGTTCTGAATTCAATATGGATGAAACGCTTGTAAAATATTCTCAGCAGATACATTATATACTAAACGAAACAATGTAATTGAGTTGAAATAACTCGAAACTCCATTCTGAACATTAGGCTTAGAGTTTTAGAGCTGCGATCTTCAAGTAAATGGCGCTTTATAAATTTTAATACACATTTCAGCTTTCCAGTCTGGCACTTGAAAGCGTTTGATAACAGTTAGAGCTTCTTCGGATTCTGAGCGTTTTATATAAATAGTAACGAGACCAATGATTCTTTTTACTTGAACCAACGATTAGAAATCGAATCCAATATTATGTTTTGAAATAACTTCCTCTTCTGAAACAATGATTTGGTGTTCCTGGTCCTTCTGAAGTTAGATTTCTAACAACTGGTTGCAGTTATCTTGTGTTTACAATAATTCAGCGCTATTGCTTCTTCAGGCGTACTCTCATTCTGTTTAAGATCCAAGTAAGTGGCGTCTGATACCAAATGTATCTAGAACATATGATGTTCTTTACTTCACTTCACCCAACGATTAGAAATCAAAGCCAATGTCCTTGATTCAAAATAATGTCCCCATATGAATCATTTATTGGGTTTTCAAAACAAATGTTTCTTTATATATATATATATATATATATATATATATATATATATATATATATATATATATATATATATATATATATATATCACTGAGTGGTCATAATCCGGGTTGACATCCTTACTAGGTTGACCTTTGTACCGCACTCAGATAACATGTTTTTCATACGTGTAAATTTTCTTAATCACAATAGTCGGTTTTGATAGCTTTGAGATGAACGTAAGTTTTACATCTGAAGCTTTGCGCGAATCAACAATTAATTATACCTGTCCCTTATGACCACCTGTCGTAATTAGGCAAAGACTGAAGTAATGACTTGCACCGGAATGTCAATGATACGGCCTTTCATCTGCTCAACTCTCAGGATCCTACCATCAACCTATGTCATTAACAGCGAACAGTTTGCCTCCCCCAGTCGCGTGTTAAGATATTCAGAAAATTTTTCTCAATGGCTTTTACGAAGTTGAAAAGAGCAATATTGACGAATGACACACTAAACACAATGCACATTGCTCGTCAGTCACAAAGCCGTAAGATGAAACTCACGTACCACATTGAAATAGAAACTGCAACCTTTTATCCAATGTATCAAGTACTAACATTGCATCTTCGTTATGTTTATTATGACACGAGTACAGTGTTTTTATAACTTACAAACGTAAATTAATCGAGTTTTGTTCACTTTAGACAAACGCATAGACATTTTTTCTATGACATGCAATAAATAGTTTAAAAACGACGAGTCCTTCATTGTTTTCAAGAAGTCTTACCTTTCTTCTATTTCACGGATCAGTTCTGTAATAGTGAGCCTTCTGATTTTTTCTCGGTACCAGCATTTTCGAAGTATTTCATACAACCATTCAGGACAGCTATTTGGGCGTTCTGGTACTTCATCACAACTTAGGATATCTTCTATCTGAAATTAAAGAAGAATTACTTTTACGAAAGTGTACAATGTATTTATTTTAACACATTAAATCTGTATTCCCAACATGTGTTCTACTTTACGCTAGCAAACATCTCAGTGCACTGTGTATTTGTTGAGTAGTATTAATCTCAGTGCAGACATTGGACAAGGGCAAGAACCGTCTTCAGTACATTCTTGAAAGTAATAGTTCAAATAAATTAATAAGAATTCAACGATATATGTCATTTCTTTTACAGGTCATAAAGCTTTTTCAGTATTGTTTGGTCTTTAAGTGAAAGACAGTATTGTTGCGACTTATTTGGATGTAATATGCGACTGCCTCTGTTTTGTGCTATCCATATTATGATATTGTTGACATATGACTTTGTCAATATTGTGGAACTTAATCAACGTGCTCTGATGTTATGGAATTCCATAGTTACATGGCGATAATATTTTTACAAAAGTGAAGTGTCCCTTTTGAATTTAGGCCTGAATCATAAACCACTGTTCTCTAAGGTTATCACTTGCATAACTTAATTTCAACAGATTAATTCTGATTAAAACTTGTACTCGTTGTTGTTCTGTACGATATATAGTTTTCTAATAAGTTTTAGAATGCAAACATTTGGTATTCAGCTCTTTGAAAAGGGATAAAGAAGCAGCTACAGGCATATATGTGCTTTTTATTGTATGAAAAGTCCAGTTAATTGGTTAAAACATTCAATATACTCTTTATGTTGTCTATTATGTAACATTATCCAATGGAAATTTAAACATTACATTTCATTGTTTACCTCATCGTGAGAACAAAAACCCTGAAATTAAATTTATACGAAGTGTCAAGTATAAACTGCCTAACTATATAAAGAACAACGGACGTGGAATAAGAATGTAATTAGCGAAAGGCTTCAAAACCGATGGAATAAGTTTTGTACTTTTTTATTCTTTTCTCAAGAGTTTTTCTACTATGATGAGCTTCATCTACATTATTGAGACCACACTAAAAGCTCTAACAGAGCTGCTAACAATACATGTATAATATTTCCTTGTAGTAACTTAACTTGTTAGTCTTTGTCATAAAGAACTCTCATTAAATGTCGGATGAGTCCACTGCCGAATGCTGGCACGTTTGTTAACATCAGGAATGTATGTATACAGAGCATGCAGAATGGTTTTATTTTACCCTTGAATCATCGAATGCATAATACAGTCATGAAATTTTAATACCCCCTGTTTGTTAACTAACAAATGCACTTCTATTCGAGACGGTAACATAATTTATAGAAGACAGTGACCTAACTGTGTGTTCCTTTTTCTTTGCAGAATAGTACAGTTAGAAATTATGACGGGCAGACTTCAGTCATGTATATAACAGAATTAGGATATGACAGAAAGACTAAAGAATATTACCATGCGTTTCCGATGAACGGCAAAAGGGATGCATCCTAGCTGATTCTTAACTGGGTTATGCATATGGAGATCGAGCGCTGCAAACATCTCGTATGCTGTCATGGCAACCATATAAACATCCGACTTACGCGAGTAAGTTTTATCTCGTAGGACCTCAAGTGGGAGCCTTGGAGCAAATAAAAAATGAAACTTTAGAACCCAAAATAACTGTCTTCAGTCATTACAGTGATAGCGGATAAACTATCACACATTGCCAGCATACATTCATGAGAAAAAAAAAACATTTTAATTCCGAGTACGAGATTCTAAGAATAGTAGTAGTTACTGTAAATTTCAATTAAATTGTCAATATTGTACATTGAAATGTATAATTTCCACATTCTGATAACGTTATTACGTATTCAGCAAGTAATCACAAAGTATATGAGATCTCTCTTTTGCAAAAAATAAAATATAACAACGTTGCGTCCAAACGTTTCATCTTAATATTGCATTAAACTATAATGTAGATTTATGACCCTGAAAATACTCTCAAGGTTGACGCACCAGTTAAATCTGTCCTTGAACAACACATCTTCAAATAGCCAGTCCTCATTCGGGTCAGGTAGTGGTGCTGTTCTCCCCAATCTCAGGAAACATATCTTAAAAATAAAAAAAAACGTGGCAAACATATATATATATATATATATATATATATATATATATATATATATATATATATATATATATATATATATATATATATATATATATATATATATTAGACCTATTCTGATATTGGAAAAAGAATATGAGATACTGGATAATATCAGAAATGAGTTTAATACACAGACAATTTTTTGAACATACGTCAGATTTTTTTTTCATATAACACACAAATGTTTAAAAGTTATTAAAGTCACGAGTTGAAACACTGTTTCAACATTCTTTGCTATCCAGCTTTTTTGTGTCTTGTGATCTTCACTAACAAAACAAGGTGAATATCTGTTTATGCATGTTTGTATAGTTCGGTGTTTGTTTGCAGCTGTTAGTCTAGCATTGCTTACTACATTGCACTGTTAACTTTATATGACAGCCATGATGTGAAATATTGTTGTTTGGTAAGGTAGTGTTAAGGTATATGTGCAGAAATTGTTATATCATTTAATATTCATGTATTATCAGTAATTGTTGCTATTATTATCACGATTCAGAGTAGTTACATATTCCATATTGATTTCCGTTACTGGTGTATCCTACAAATGTAGTAGCAAATAGTACATAATACATAATAGTACATAATCGGGTTGGCTAATAAATGCTTTCAAGCTAAAATATTGGAGGAAGAGTTTGGGATATCGGATAGTTGCAGAAATTGTGGTTAATACACAAAGACAATTTTTGGGAAAATATTTCACACTATTTCTTTCATAAGTATATTGTTATTCAAATAAGACGTGCTCGGAAAGCAAATAAGATTAAATATTATGAACAACAGAATATAAAAACATCCCAAGTTATACGAATGACCAAAGCAGACACACACACGCACATACACACACACACACACACACATATATATATATATATATATATATATATATATATATATATATATATATATATATATATATATATATATATATATATATATATATATATATATATATATATATCGTTCACTAAAATATACCAAGTAATTAACACGTTGACATACTAATATGAAATATAAACCTTATAAAAATATGACTAAGAAATGCGGGCATATGCATGTCAAGATATTGGTTGCATAGAAATCCAGCATTGGTATTGCCGCGTATTTGTTAGTGAAAATCAGTTTAAAAATAGTTGGTTGATTCAAGTATATACAAGTTGTTATATATAGGATCAGAGAAATACATATATTTTTTTTTCCAAAATAAGTTTTCGGTCCTTTTTGACAATAGAGTCGTCGTTAAGTCTGCGCGTAGTGTTTTCACGAAGGTGTCAGGTACAGTAGAATTTGGAAATGCGGTCGTTATGACTTTGACCATTGCCATTTCATCGTCAGTTCCATACAAGCAGTTTTCTTTCTTCAACAACAGACAGTGTTATGTTTCGTGTTTTAAATGCTGTATGGAACATTCTAATGTTTTAACAATATGTGCAAATAATGCCATTGACAAATAAGTGAATACACACGCGTATTGAAGAAAATCTGTCATAAAAGGAAAATTGAGTGTAGTTTATTTTTATTCTTCTTATTATTATTGAACAATAGATATGGAAAAATTAGCTATTCACGGGCCCAAAAACTTTGTTCTGAAGTAAATCCCCCCCCCAAATACGTAAATGATTTGACATGCCATTTTTGCATGTATCTTTGTATTTAAATCATTAAAATAATTGTCCGCGTATAATTCTCGATAATTACATTTACACTGTAGGGCTATTTAAGTTGATAAATTTCACAAAGCTCATACATCCGGGAATTATTCATTAATAATATATATATTTATTAGCAATAGATTAACAGTTACACCTATGTTAAAATTTTTGCAAATTTTAGTTTCCAGCTATTGTATATATGATATAATTGAACTGCGTTTAGGGAATTTATATTGCGTTCTGGCGTTTCGGTTTTTCCACACACCGGACTTTGTGTTTACCAGTTGGTTTCGTACCACTGAATTTTATGATTACCAGTTGATTCCGTATCACAGGATTGTGTTTACCAGTTGGTACCGTACCGCTGGTTTGTATGATTACCAGTTGATTCCGTATCACTGGATTGTGTTTACCAGTTGGTACCGTACCGCTGGTTTGTATGATTACCAGTTGATTCTGTATCACTGGCATGTATGTTTACCAGTTGGTTCCGTACCACTGGATTTTATGATTAATAGTTGATTTACTATTACTGGCCCTTGAGTTTACAATTTGGTTCCGCACATTTTACATTTGCATCTAGGTTTGTGCTTAGCATAGTTGGATTCTGTACCTCACTACTTGGCACATGATTAGTTATTTATGCTTTTTGCTTCCATCACTTCGCTCCATGTCAATGGGCTGTGTTGTCCAAATCGTTAACTCCCCTTACCTGTTGTAATTGTCAGTTAGTATTGGTTTTATGCTGAATTCCGCACCTCGAAACAATGGCCCATAATTTTCAAAAAGGTCAAATTTTGTTTCTATTTTAATTTATCCTTACTATTACCTAGCTCACGCCTCACATCACTACAGTGAACAGCGATGTTCATAATATTACAATAAGGGTTATGCATTTGCAACGATTGCTATGTAGTAATACACTGACATTGATGTAATTCTTAACTTTATATGGAATTCCTTGCAGAAAATGACCCTTACAAAGAAAGCTGCTGAGGCGTCTAAATGGCAGCATAGACAAACAGACTATCACGATCCAAAATCCAAGAGGGGGCGAAGAGGCCCAGAAAGAAGACACCAATATCAAAACCAACTGCAGAGAATGGGCTTGGAAGGACCCCATCTTCTTAATATTATAACCCAATAGGTCTCCAACAGGTTCACCACGCAAGTGACACAGGAGATCCATAACAAATTTGAAATGCTGGTAGCTATGCTCAGTCCGTCCACGGAAAATTGTCCACAAACCGGGTTTAAAAGTGGACCTTCCGTAGCAACAGACAACACACAAGCAGCATACATGGTCTTCCCTGCCATTGTGGAAACCATGTCACTAGTTACAGGTGTAGTTATGGATACAAGTAACGTTTGTCCGAATCGTTTGTACCTCCGGGGTCTTTTACAATCACAATTTGTAAGTTTGTCGGTCACATCATTCACTCTAATCCCTGATAAAGTTAAGGCAAACGTATGGGTAGGCTCGCAGATTGATTTTTCTACCCTCCTACTCGCAAGATGAGGATTTCAAATTTCAGTTACATACGTACATTACTGGTCCTGAACTTATCATTGCCCCAAATATTAGGAACGTCCTGCTCACAATAAGACAGTGGATTCTCACTTGGAACAAGTTCACTAGTGTCCTATATGAAACATGTCTGCTGGTTAGTACCTCTCTTCTCTAAGGCATCAAAAATGTCCTTAAACTTGAGACGCGTTGATAGGAGGTAATATGATGAGAACTTTAGACTATTGATTGCAAGGTGGAAAGCTAAATGGATTAAAACGCATCTAAAACTCTACAAGAAGGCTGTGCTATAGTCGAACCATAACAACTACACACAAAATTATCTCTCACAAATTACAAACATAAGGTATCTGATGGTGTTTATTTTAGTTAGCACAAGAGCGGTCGCTGTTCATTAGGATTTTCATGAAATTTTCAGCCCAAGTTATTCAATTGTTTAGGGGAACACTCATTCATTCGCTGTCCTAACCAAATTTTCAGCCCTTTAAGTTACTTCCACAATACAGTCAGCAACCGCAGCAATCTAACAACCATCTCTTTTCCTTTTCAACCATCCGAACAACCCCGAAACACTAACCCAAACAAGAATCATGTCGGCATATGGTGCTGATCTTTTGCCTACCCAGGTCAGAATTGACCGCTTGCAATATTAGCTGCTAGAATTTGATCATGCCACAAAGGAATACCTACTTTTAGGTTTTCGAAAGGGTTTCTATGTGGGGTTTAAGGGGACATTGCAAACACTCATACGTAATAATCTAAAATCAGCTCAAACTAATGCCCAAATTACTGAAGAAAAGATACAGAAAGAATTGTCAACATATCGCTTTGCAGGGCTTTTTCGTACAAACATATTTCGTAATTTATACATGTAGCACCTGGGTCTAGTCAAAAAGAAAATTACTGGGTCTTTCAGACTAATTTATCACCTTTCCTTCCCACCGGGAGATTCGGTTGATGATGGAATTGCAACTCAACAATCAGCGGTACACAACGAAAGTATTGATAATGCCATCACATGTATACAACAGCTTGGTGGGAGAGGGGTGTTTACGGCAACAACAGACATATCAAATGCTTCCCGCATTTTTCCAGTTTGTTCCATGCAATATCGCTGTTTGGGCTTTTTTGTGGCGGAACAGATACTATTTCTACAAATGCTTACCAATGGGTTGCAGTTCCAGTCGCTAGTTATTTAAGACTTTTAGCAATTCTCTACAATGGAAGGCAAACATAAAGTTTTTTTTTATACTAGATGCAACACGTGTCCAATGCCAGCATTAGCTTAATCGCTTCCTGACTGTATGTGCTGATATCGGCGTTCCTATGACTGCGGTTAAAACATTTCCCCCGTTTACAAGCATCACGTAACTCAGATACAAATTGGATTCCGTGAGAATGGAGGTTCGCCTTCCGACAGACAAACTAGAAAAATGTAATTAACTCATACATTTATATATGGCTTGAAATAAAATTACTCTCAAAGTGTTGCAATCGATCATAGGAACTATTAACTTTGCTTGCGCAGTAGTTTTCTCGCCAACAGGTTTTGAGTTTTCACGCCATGGCTCCATATGCGGTCTCACACGCTTATCGCATTCCGCTTCATCCAATCTTACCCAGGTAGAGAATACGCTTGACCATTAGCTTAAAAACATCCTACACCCAGCTACACAAACCTCATATAAACTGGTGTAGACGCTACATTAAGAGTTCACATCTGACACCTTGATTGAGTTGTCTCGCTCAGTTTCAATAACCAAATTGGCACTTTTCACAGCATACTTAATCAACAAGAAATATGCGGCATGTCCGATATCCACTTTTGTTTCTGCAGTTGGATATGTGCACAAACTTAACGGCTTCCCAGACCATTCTTATCCATTCCTTATTCAAAGACATTCAAACCATTCACAAAGGTAAATCTCATGATGTTCGTTTGACAATTGAGTGTGTTTGTCATTTAGATTTTTAATGTAGCTTTAACATTTTTTCAGTCATATCGCTACGATGTCTGCAGTGTGACAGTTTATAGTGATGTTTATTACTGGGGCATCATGCCGCAGACATGTAGCATGATGTCCCACCCAGTCACATTATCCTGACACCGGGTCAATCTGTCCTAACGCTGACCTCTTAATGCTGAGCGCCAAACAAGGCAGCTGTTAGTGCAATGTTTTAGAGTCTTTGGTGTGACTCAGCTGGGGTTCGAGCCCGGGACCTGCCACATCCGAGGCGGACGCTCTAACCACTGGACCACCGGAGCTGTTAGTTTGATAATTGTCATAGTTATACTGGATAGACTTGCAGTTTCTATGATTCTTGCCATCTCAGACCATTTCAGGCGTACCATGTTTATATTGGCTTTCCATGCCTTTATCAGAATAGGAGATTACAGTGCAAACAAATGAACATCCGAATGACAATTTGATACAATTATCTCAAGTAACTTTTTTTCACAAGCATTTTACAATCACTTTTCGACATTTCAAACACGGCTCGGGACAGCCATGTATATGACATGTTGCTGCTCAACAAAATCATGCGACATGTCCGATAGCTCATTTACAAGTATACATAACCCTAAGGGGTGATACACTACGACCGCATTTTATGAACCAACAAGAGCAACCAGTTTCCAGAACATAATTTAGTACTGATCTTAGAAAATGCTTTGCTTTTGTGGATTACCTCGAACCATTTTAAGTCCCATAGTTTCAGAATTTTGACCGCCCCTGAGGCAGCCAAAGTTTTCAATGACAACCAAATAAGGTAATTAGGCCGCTGGAGATCAGATGCATTTAATAAATACATAGCGTTAAGCTAAAGGGTCTCAGCCTTGTAACACTTCAGTCACTTTTTCTATGATCGCCATTCTGCCTTGTGTGCTACTTTCTCTTTCAGGTCTCGTGAGTTACACAGACCTAGATTCCTGGACATCGACTGTGCTTTGATGGGATATCATTCACTCGACCCGGACTAATCTGTGTCTACCTGTCTATTCGACCTCCAGGAGCATATGAGGGTACTCTAACAGCCCCGATAGACCAACAGCGCATTCCTGAAGTGAGCATATACGTATTAGGGTTTCTTCCCATTCCTCCATACATGCATAATATATCCTAACTACCGCGGAGTGCTCTACTGTCCCAGCACTACAGAATTCATCTGTTTAATTTTGATCAACATTAATATTTTTTCTTTGATGCTGGTCATTTTTGTTTTTTGTCCTCCCGCCTTTGTGTGGCTGCAAGAAATGCAGCAAACTGTATTTGCTGTATTTCTGTTTATAGCGGTAGCAGCCTCAAAACGTTTACTCTACATACTTTGTCATGTCATGCTGTAAATACACGGCAAATGTTTGAGTGACTAATATCATTTATCTACAATACAGGGTCTCGAAAGTGCCAGCATCAGACACAATGTTTGTCTTTGTTTTTAGTTTGTACCCATACACTGACTTAGTGATATTTGCACGACAGACCTAAGAAATTCTGTCTTTTCAAACTCTATCTTCCTTTCGACCCTATCGATCTCAGAAAAGGGTAGCTAGTGTATGCACGTTTAATTTTAATATTAACACAAGTATCTTTCCTGAAAATTCCTAAATTGTACAATAAAGCACCAGGTGGAGAGAACTCTTGACAGGAGATTGGTAAAGTGGTCAATATATTTAACTATATAAAAGAAAATCAAGACTGTTAAGGTTCGCGTTCAGGTGACATTTTCTAGAGCTAAAATAAATTTTCTGAAAAAAAACGTTCAAAGTTAGTTTCAAAAAATGCATGATTCAGCTATGTACACTCCTTTGTGCTGCGTTTACCTTTTTGTCTTCGGTGACGCAGATATCCCGAGCAGTTACACATCGCACTAACCATCCACTAGAATGGAACCTTTCTACACACTTTGCGATATTCAACAAAATTTCTGTGTACTTGTCAATGTTAGTACCATACTCTCGCCCCAGTACGAGATTTAGCAGGGTATGTCCATTAGGGTAAGTATATTTCTGGAATATAAAACTTCAAGCTTAATGAAAAATGTTCGGGCCCAATGACGTTTGTGAGATGTCTTCTTTCGACGCAAAGAGATTTTTTTCTGCTGACCAACATGCGCATTAAGTCGTTACCTATACAATTATGTTTTGTATTATTATGTCTAATTTTCTTAAACAAGTCGTTTCCTCATATGTTAAGTTCCCGAAAATCATTATGCTATTTTCTATTTAGCATTTAAGATGTCACTGTCGTCTTTACTTCAGTTTATTCGTTTAGCTTTAGCAGAACCTAAACAAAAGATCTTTAATATTTATTACACATGAAAATGTTTTAAACGAGACGAATAATAACAGATGCTACGAAATACTTGTAGTGTGTTGCATGGCATTTTATTCAACGAGTTTCATCTGATATAAGACTTGCCTAATATGCACGAATTTAAGACGCTATTCTTCACTGAAGTGATCGCTAGGTGGCGTATCAGAGCCTCATGGACTTTTTAAAATCTAACATTTCATAGCCTCCAAGTGTGATTGCTTGGTGTTAAATTATATTGTTGTTCACCATTTGCAAAATGATTTTTGTTGCTCTTTCAAAGCCTGTGCTGCATGATAAACCTGACGTTTACTGCAGCAAACGGTTCCCCTCACCATAATTTTGTCTCCATTTGTTTCCCTCTTCATGTCGAGCTTTAAAGCACCCGAAATGCTCTTTAAGTCATCATTGTAAGGAACGAATCCATCTTGAACAGGTTCAGAAACATGCACCATGGCCTTCTGTACAATAGGAACGACAAACACGGCATTCATATTGATCAAATATTATATCATTGAAATGTGTTTTAATTTAAATTGAAAAATATAATTAGAGTTTTCAAGTTAAAAGTATTCATTTTTAATTTATTGTATGTATCACCATTCAATCATTTTAATAATGAGCTGAATAAAATTCATCAATTAACTAGATATATTTTTGTTATTTAGAATAATATTTTGTCTTTAAAGTAAAATATTCCTTCACAACAAATATCATATCCACTGATATGGGTCCCATCAAAAACTCATTTCGAACGTTTTAATGAACATGGGTATGACGACCTACTGACCTAAATGCAAAGTGTTCGAAAGATTTAGTTGGATAAACCGTAGTTTGTTTCAAGCACTGATGAAAATAAAAATTAACAATTTAGAAAGGTTGTTTGATTTCTTGCGTATGACAGTCCAGAACCAAAACATTACAATACTGGAATAGGAACCAGAGTTGAAAATATGACAAAATTGTGATTAAATGTGGACTAGTGATTTTGAGGCAAATAGATTTTATACCCATTGTATCTGAGGCTGGTCATCTGAGATGAGGTCTTCCTCCGTAATTGGCAGGACGGTCTTTGGAATTCGGCGACTGACTCTAAGGTTGACATACGGCACTAGAAAGAAATAGTTACGGACGGAATTGAAAACACTGCTTTTAAATATACAAAAGTGGGACAGATGCTATGGAATGTAAAACAGGATAATCCCAAGCTAGCGTAACATTATTTGCTAAATAAATAGTGACTAAAATTGTTGGTTAACGTTTGGACATCAGTTTGACAGTTTGAATTATGTAGTTAATGTATATTAGTTTATTAAAAGGCGTTCTCAAACAACCCATGAACGAATATATATATATATATATATATATATATATATATATATATATATATATATATATATATATATATATATATATATATATAAGTGCAAGTATGACTGAGTAGTAACTACGTGATTTCTGGCCTGTCATCTGCAGTAATGTACATAAAAATTAATCTGTACAGAAATGTTCAACAGTTCACAAATTAGTAAACTTTTTCTGAACATGTCAGGAATCTCACCTGTTGATGTCTGGCTGATTATACACTGAGGAAATCCCTGTAAAGCAGATAAATTTGAAACAGTGAGTACTGCAAGGAAAATTTGGTTTGAAAATATATTTATATCGTATGCGTGGAAAAGTATGTATGTATGTATGTATGTATGTATGTATGTATGTATGTATGTATGTATGTATGTATGTATGTATGTATGTATGTATGTATGTATGTATGTATGTATGTATGTATGTATGTATGTAAGCATAATTCTGGTTATATGGTAGAAAGGTGATAATTACTACGCTTTAGGACGATAACCCCTTCCAAACAACGTATAGGTAAATTAATAGTATATAACTACAGGCAAGAAACCTGGCTATATAGTACTTTAATCAAGATAGTTCCATATTCACGAGACAGAACAGCAGGCTAAAAATTAGTATAATAACAGGTTGACAGAAATACTGAAACACCTTACAGAAACACATTTACACCGACGAATTAATGAATATATTAAAAAGGTTCATTGAAAGAACAACACTACCAATATAAAAGTTGTACATGCCATTGAACAATTCAAACATATCGAATGATTATTCATTGCATGTGATGGGCCACTTTATTCTTCAAAGTCTTGGAGATCAACAGAACTATTATTTAAAGAATGTTACGCTGATGATTATACTTTGGGAAAATACTAGAACGAAAAATGATGTCTATGTATTTTATTATGTAACAAAATCCTTACATCCTCTATGGTTGGGCAATTCGACAATGCAATCCGGTAAAACATTAGATTGGCAACTGACGGATGGTTTGATTTGGTTTGGTTTAATTGAGATTACGCCATCTTTCAGTACATAACAGGTTATACATAGCTGGCAGTATTATTTAGTGCAGGAAGAAACTGGGAAGAACAAACTACCTGCTGGAAACCACTGGCAAGCTTTATGATATACCCCACGTTTTTCGAGCACTGACATGATCTCTCAAGACGAATATAATATGTCTAATTGATCTAAAATTACGAGAATCTTAGACCACTGGGCTTCCACAGGACATGCACTTAAATGGCAAATTGGGCAAATGGAGTAAATTGTCTTCAAAAATCTGATGTTTATATGTGTTTATTTTAGAACTGATTTAGAGAATATGTTGATAAATGAATGCAAAAGCAGGCTTTTCTCGTGTTTTGCCCGTTGTATTTCCTTCGCTTGCTTGCGGAAAAAAACGGCAATTTTCACTCAAAATGACTGCGACAAGCTTGTATTAGCATTTTGGAATAATTGAAATATATTCCAGTGACTCATTCCAGATATTTAATAAGTGGACTGTTATTTAATATTTCAAGTTTTAAATGTAGTTCCAAGATGTGGGTGTCATGTAGAATTAAATGACATGTCATAAAATTGCATTTGTAATTATTCATCATTAATTTTTCACAGATACAACCATTTTGTAAAATAAGTCGCAACAAGGTAAATCGTTAATGTACGTAATAACTTGCTAATGGAAAATACCATTGTCTACATACTGTGAAAAAGCATTGTGATACGGACCAACAGAAACAAGATACCGAGGTAAACACACACACACACACACACACACACACACACATATATATATATATATATATATATATATATATATATATATATATATATATATATATATATATATATATATATATATATATATATATATATATATATATAAGCACGAACCTTCTACGACTCTGTTTTACAGTATTGGTTTTGTGACAAACCTCACATCTTGTCCAACATGATTCAATCATCCAATGGGAAAAAACACCAAACATGTGAATTATTAATTATTAAGACTGATGTTAAAAATTGTAAACACCTATTTATAGCTCACTACAATATGGTCATGTACCAAAAGTTATACAAAAACTTCATGCACATATATACATGTATAATATACTAAATGACATATACTGATAAAAAAAACTACAAAAAGTGGCCGTGAGGTGAGTATATCTGATGCATTGCTACATCTAGATTATACTTATAGTTAAGTAGCATCGAGATTCGTGTTGATTTATACATACCATTTCTGGTTCAAAGTCATCTTTCTTACATCTATCCTTCTGTTCCTTTAACAAGTATGGGTATCTACGTTGCTTGTCCCTCCCATGCGGTGTGATGATACCTTTCATTCCTAGAATAGGTGGACAGATAGATAAACTGATCAACTCTGAACCTTATACGTTTTATTAAATAATTTGCACGGTATTCGTAATATAAAGTCTACAATGAACAAAATTGTCTGAAACTCCTATTCATATAAAAGACAAATGTACAAATATACATGACTTCAATAACTGCATTCAACAATATGTATCTAGACGACTGTAGATTTCGTTTATTTTTTTTAAGACTCCAAATTAAATAGACGGATATAAAGTTCAGAATATGTCAAAAAAGTAAAATTAAATGTCAGACTTCTGACAATTAGATAAATCTGTTTGTCATGAGACAACCATATCCTGAGCTATGTGTTTTAAAAGCAAATGTTTGAGTCTTCTAGCTGCGTGTAGCAGGCCAAAAGATATACAAGAATAACTACCTCGTTACATAAATAGCCCTGCCATAAACTTTGCTTTGTGCAATTCACTTTCATATCAATTTTACTGTACTCATATACTTATGTAACATTCCAACTCATACATAAATGAGTTTTTTTTATCACATTATTTACAAATAGCAGCTGGGAGGAAAGCAACAAATAAGCTGCAAAAGAGATATGGATTTTGGGATGAACATACCATGGAAGCTAGTTACAACCTTTCTTGAGTCATTTTCAAAAGTATTAATATAAAATGCAGTTTTGTCGGTAAAGAATGGCTACTCGCGTATCAGATTCAGCAAACTAAATGAAAGAGAAAGATGGCCTGATCTTTATAATTAAAACTTTATGAAGTAGAGATGTGTTTCATATAGCATGGATAGATGATGCAATTTAAATAAAGTCGATTTAACTTTGCATCTTATTTTGTAGAGAAATCTAAAGTAGTTTTATATCAGAGCGAAATGTACCTGGTGACAGAGGTGGTTCATCCTGTATAATGGAAATCAACTCATCTTCAAGCTTGTCTAATGTCATTCGTGAATTGGGATTCTCGTGCAGACAGCACAGAATCATCTCGTACAATTTATCGGGAATACATGGGAATTGTGCAGGTTTGAGATGTCTGTACACTACCTGATAAATAAAATACATGTCGCTTTCTATAATCTACGAATCGGCATAACTGTAACAAACATATGTCGGCTTTGAAAGTAGATAACCGATGTAAATGCGTCTCTTTGGCACAACATCGCATCAACACAGATATTATTGATCGTAGAACAAAACTGGAAACTATTTACACTGTTTGATAACACTATAAAAATTAAAGCACAATCCTTTGAAATCTAACCTTTTGGAATGATTCCAAGGGAATTAGGAAAACGAAACCTTGTATAATATTCAAATTTGCTTTACTTTAACAGTGTTGGATCGCTATTGTATTGATTGCATTATTCCTTGTTATTTTCGCTTTAGTTGAGGTATTATGATTATTTTGAAAGAAAGCAGGTTTGCTAATTGTTCGTTTTTATGTTGCAAATATGGCTTTAAACATGACTCCTTCTATAAAAATTTATATTATAATATTTACTAAGAGCTGAAAACAATCAAACAGAAAACAAACAAAATTTTAAAACAACTATAATATCAGAACTAAGCCAATAACACCTTCACCACCTCAGTATGAGACAACGAGAAGCGTATTGTGTATCCCACCCCCGAGAAAATGACAAACCAAACTTTCTTAAATAAAGAAAAATCAGACCGTTGAAAAAATACTACCTCAATGACTTGCTTGTGTTATATATATATATATATATATATATATATATATATATATATATATATATATATATATACATGTCGTGGTACTTAAAAAAGTCATTTCAGAATACCAAGAGATAAGACAATATCTCACCAACTCCATTATCATATCAGTTGTTTTGTCCGAGTGTTCAGTAAATGGCCAGCAGCCATGAGTTAGAACTTCCCATATGAATAAACCCACCATCCATATATCAGTTTGTGGGGAGAACTTTCCATTCCTCATACTCTCTGGGGCCATCCATCTAGTTGCAAACCTGGATTCATCGCCTGTGCGCAAAAGATCCCATCTCAATTTGTAAAGGTAATTTGAATAACACAAACAAATTACGGATCGGCATCTAGAACACAATTTAATCGTGACTATCAACATCTATGACAATTGTATTACCTAACGAGTTTTTAAACATATCTGATTAAACGACCACTACGTACCTATCTCTTTTTGCTGAAATTAATTTACATTGTTGTTTCAAAGTCATTGCCCTTTGGCAAAAAAAATATCTTTAATAAAAGTATTTATTTTCGTACATTAAATTTTTTATAGAAACAATAAAGCATGGTCGGAAAACATGAAAAACAAAATATATTGGCATAGTGTTCCATACCTTTTACGTTTCTTATATTTGCCAGTCGAAACTGATGGAGTTTTACGGATAGAGATTTATCTGATATGACACATCGACATGCTGTCAAGTCTCTGTGAAGAATATTGTTCGTATGCAAGAACTTGACAGCACTTACAACATCTTTGATCATGAAAATAAGTGTTTCTGATCTCATCCAAGTATTTCCTTTCCTATGACTCAGCAGCCACTCAAGGAAATTTTTGTTTGGTTGATGTTCAAGAATGAAGAAAAACGGAAGTGGAAAATACTGGTATGCCAAGAGTTTGACAATATTGTCGTGGCCGCCGGAGCACTGTATAATTTTCAAGATCTCAAAAGTGTTCCAATTGTCTGCGGTTTGATTTCGGTCAGCTTTACTTTTATAGTCCTCTGAGAAGAGCTTGATAACACAATGCTTTGACGGAATAAGACAATTAATTTTCACTCGAATATTACCAAAACTGCCAAACATTACTTTCCAAAATGGATGCCCGACATCTGATGACTTTCGGATCACATCCTCCTCCATCAAACTAAGTCTTGCTAAAGAAAGACTCCTGGCGATATAGCCTCTACATATTTCTACATTACTACCTTCCACGCCCAAAAGTTCAACACCACACAAACGCACAAAATATAGGTTATTGAAGCACAGTTTTTCTAGTTCAGTCAGCAGCATTTGTTTTGTGAGCGATGAAGCGGCGACACACCTTTTTATTATCTTATTCATAACTTTGTGTGTTTCTTTGTTATCTGAAAGGAAAATTTGCTTTGAGTGAAACAAACAATAACAATATTTTATCAAAATAAAAAGGTCCACTCGCAATGTCAAATTAAAAGAGAGTACCCAATTAACTGCCTAATACAGCACTATTTGAGATTCTTTCAAAGTTAAGCATATTTTGCTCAGATATTAGAAAAGTCTTTCCATCGGACGGAAGTAAATACCAATATATATATATATATATATATATATATATATATATATATATATATATATATATATATATATATATATATATATATATATATATATATATATATATATATATATATATATGAGGGATTTAAAAGCACCTCAGAACAATTCTGGCTATATAGTGCTAATTCAAATTTAGTTTATAACATGATTAAGGTTAAAACTGCCAAAATACCAGGAAGAAATTTCCTTCCATATAGGCGTTAGTTAACACGTACTCATACAAGATAAACATAAATATATTAAGCTTTTTCAGAAGGTATCTAAAAATATAAATGAAAAAATATTATAATCAATAAGATATAAGGTCAAAATTACTTATTTAAATCGATCTTTTACAAATTCAATATCTTTTCTCACAATATTTCTAGTATGTGTCCATTTCAAAAGCCGTATTCTTCAGTGTAGAACTTGATAAATTCAACAAGAATGCGTTTTACACTCAATGGCACCGTCACAATGTGCTCTCTGTCATGAATAGCTCTTATGCATCGTCAGGCATATACTATTTAAAAGACCAACGTTTTGTAAATCAATAAAATTTGCTTCTCCTTGCATATAATCAAAGGTATATTTTGTTGTTGCTGTTCTCATACATATTTGGCACGGATATTTTTGATCTTTTGTTTTCAAATTTTATTTTAGAATTTTTATTCTCTGTGACTTATATGAGCAAATTTTAACCCATCTACACGGGCCTTGCCTACTTCTCTCAACTGACAGGTATGACATCGGGTTCAGAGTATTTATCTTGGGGAGCATTAAAAACGTAGATAGATATCACTGAAACAAACAATTCTGAAAACAGGTTTACATGATACCAGATCTGAAACGAATACTAAAGTTCTTATTCGAATATTCGTCGAATGTAATCTGATAGCATTTGAAAATTTCTTGATTTTATTAAAGTTACACAAATCCATTATTTTTCCTTCGTCCTCTTTGGTGTTTATTAATGTATACACCCATACCAAGACCCATTAAAAACGCTTAGAATTTGGTCATATAAATCTAATTACATTTTAATTTGAGTCTTGGATAAATGTTATCCATGATTCAGACAAAAACACGAAATTAGATGTTATTGTCTATTTGTCTTCAAGTGCAGTTAAGACCATACATGTTTACTCAGCACAGATGTCGGATCGTATTCACAGGACTATCTCAAAAATTAAATTGCCAGAGGAAATGATTTGTTCAGAAATCAAAATCGTACGTACATTTGAACAGTTTATTATTAAATTTAGATACTTTGATTGCAGGCCTGTGGAATTTGTTTTACATGTATGGCTGACGTTTTGACTGATTACATAATACCAAATCAGACATGGGAGTTTTTGTTAAACCATAAGAAACTCGTATTCAGACTTGATAAATAATTATTTTAACTGAAACCCATACATTTGTTATGACCTCGGCTTATACGTTCAGATGTACATTACAGTAGGTTTGAATTGCATTAGGTCTTGGGTAACAAGCATAATGTTACCTGTCCACCAGAGCCAGTTAAAAGAGGAACTAGTTCAGGACTCAACTAATTGTTAGAGCAGACCATTTGGATGCCTGGGTAAAGAAGGATTATCAACAAAGCAGTTACGTCATTTTCAAATCATCAAAGGTAAATATGTGTTATACTTCTTGCAGAAATTAAGGTAAAAGCTGATAGCTATGATTTGGCGCTAATATACAGTTAAAATAGGGAGTTTATCGCATCCTAGACCCCAACCACTTAAATGGTTCTGCTTTAAAGTCATGTCAATGTGCCTATGTACAACTTCGTGGTATGTCACAGGCATCTTTGTTATTAACTTTTAAGGGAACAAAAAACCGTAGTGTTAGATTTTAATTAGATTAGTAATTTGATGAAATGACTTTAAAACATAGAAAAAATAACAAATGTGAAAATATATTGAAGTTAACTTTTCCAGATAAGATGATCAAAAAGAGCTGGTTGTAATGGAATTTTGGATTGAATAATTGACAAAACGAATCTGACAACAGTTCACAATTTGTGCTCCTAAAGATTGATACGTAAAGGTTACTTATAATGTGAACGTGTTGCAGTTTTACACGTTATCTTGAATAGAATAAATATAAATGACGGTGTTGTGAGCAGTCTGGCAATTGAAAAGGTTTGAGATTTTGAATACCACGTGAGCCATGCCTTGAATTTCATGTTATTTAGCAGGTATGAAGCTGCTCCCTAGGAAGCTAATTCTTTGTTGCATGTCACATTTTTCTTTTGCAAAATACTGCCAAACTCGATAGGTAAACTTGCACGTTTTGGATAAAAATTTTCTATTCAAATGTTCGCTGCCAAATGCTATTTAGGTTCGAATATTCGGTTATTTACCTTGACTCCATGTCATATGCTCGTGTAGTCAAATTATTCTTTTGTATTGGTATGTAAAGTTAATGGAAGTAAACAAAATGGGAATTGACCAAGGGAGAATATTACATATTTTCCAAAGTAAAATGTCATACACAGAATATATTTGTCTTTGATACAGCCTAATTATTGTTTGTTCTGCATAACCTGGTGCAGAACATAAATCAATGCTACAAGGTTGTACCTTTATGACTTGACTGTGTTCTGAAAAGGATTTATTCCTAATCCACGAGGAGCATTTGGTGAGTTGTTATGGTGCATTGGATATTTGCTGCACTTTTAATCAAGTCATTATTGGTTAAATAAAACCGGGTTTTCCACTGTTTCTCAAAATCCACTAAGTGCAGCAAAGTTTTAATACCACGATGCTTTATCTAATTTAAGTGAATCTTTTACGCAAGACAGTTGAAACTATGTCACATACTCACTATTTTCTTAAAAATTCAGTTTCCAGTTTCCTTGTGTATCATTGGGAAATCATTGTGCTCGATTTCATCCGCTGGGTTATTGAAGGAATCACTTCTGTTTGAGAGGTGTCCCTCTCCAATGATTAGTTTGGAGTTTTTATTGCACATATTTTGCCAAGGAGAAACATGCTGATTTCTATAATATTTTAGGTCAGTATACAGAATCTTCCATTCAAAAGAAGAATGATTGCAGGGTAGCATTGGCTGTCTATTTGCCATGCCATTATCCCGTAATACCAATGTTATAAGGGGCCCCGAGTGGCCGAGTGGTCTAAAGCGCTGTCCGTTACGGATCACTGCCATCTCACCTCTGTCTGCGTGTGTTCGAGTCTAGGATTCGGCGAATGTGGATATGAGAGAAAGCTTGCCAGTAGCTTCTCGTGGGTCGGTGGTTCTTTCCGGTGATTTCCCGGTTTCTTCCTCCACCATTGATACTGACCGCCATGAATAGCCTATATTGTGCTGAAAAATGTCGTTAAGCCCAACAACAACAACAACAACAACAACAACCAATGTTATAAGATATCCAATTCTACAGAATACATTTTCCAAACTGGATGAGCCAATTAATTTTCTATAAGAATTGGGAGACTAATGGGTTATGAAGTCAGAGGTTTTGCAAGGGTTTTAAGGTTTCATTATAGTTGAAGGATTTGAATATGGATGCAATTTCTGCCTTAAAATCGAAATGTTGTCGTGGGGCAGTAGTATAACGTGGCACTATAGCGATAAAAATGGCACTTGTGCGCCAAGGGTAATTTAACATGGGAATGCCATTTGGGATACAAGGAGAAATTAATATGAGAATGACACCTGTGTGACAAGGGGAAATAATGCGCGATCTTAGTATCAGTGTCCATAGGTTTAACATAGTAAGGGGTTTATAGATTGGAAAAGAGTTTATGAAGTCAATAGGGTTGATGCTGTCAAAAGGATTTTGAGGAAAAAAAAGTTTGAGTTGAAAACATAAGCATACACAAACAAACATACACAAACACACGTACACATATATACACAAACACATATTTATACAACATAAAGATAACAATTTTTGGCAAGTGTAAAGATTATCTTTTCGAGGCAAATGAGTGGCCCTGAAAAGGGCCATTGGAGTTTGTTAACCAAAGTGAGTTAACATGCCGATCTTCTCTTCTTCAAACTTCGTCTGACAGCGAGGACGTACAGCAAGGCTGTCTTAAGGCAGTCTTGCCTTTGCACATAATTTTCTTCTATTCCAAATAGTTGTATCCGTCATCCTGGTGATAGCCCACAATGATTTTACATGCATCAGAGTGTTCGGGTTGAACGGCATCCCCAACATGAATGTGGATGCTTCCACGCTTGCTAACATAAGAGGAGTCACTGGTATTGATAGTCTCTACGATCGGATCGAAACGGATTGATCTGTTTCACTAATTCATAGTCGCGTTACAAAATTCAGGTTTCACGGAATTGTATAAATCCCATTATTTATTAAATACATGTATTCTGGTTTCGTTTCTTGTGCACAACAATACCAGAAGATGATTTATTTATATTGTACAATACTTCGACATAGTGAGTTCGGTTCATCTCCGCCTCATATGCGAAGTGCTCTCGATGGGAAAAACCGATTGACACCTAGCACAACTACATCACCTATTTATAAATGCCTCATCGTAAGACAATATCATTACAAAACGAAATGTCTTGTCAGTAAGAAGCATACTTAGGGACTTGCACATCTTCAGTTGTAGAGCTGACCAGAGTGATCCATGGTTATCGTAGTCGTCATTGTACCAGCTATATAGCTAACTATAAAAATTAACCGCAGCAGCGGGTGATCGCTCATTGCTTGATTGACCAAGGAATTAACTGGTGGTCGGTGACTACCTATAATGATGTTTGCTGGATTGACCAGTGTGGCTGGTATCCAAGTGTAATATTGGCGGGAGTATTTCGTGTTACTCCATGCATGTAATCTTTTAGCCGTTAGCTAATTTGGAGGTTTTGTTAATGTTTTGGAAGTGTAAAAATATTTTTGTATGATATCTGTCCAATCAATTTATCGTTTACCATTTGAGTAAAATACGTCGGTTTTCATTATTTGAGTGAATTCATCATTTTACTATTGAGTAAAACACGTCATTCTTTTCATCGTATGAAATTACTGTGAATCGTTCACCTTTGTCCTTGTACTGTGTAAGGTCATTTATTTGTATTTAAATTTGTTGCATTTTTAGGTTCGTGTGTATTATGTTTAATCGTCCAATATTTGCATTTTATAAATGCACGTATTAATCATAATTCTTTCCATTTGAAGTCATACATTAATAAACATTATATTTGTATCACCATCAATAGTGTTCTGTTATAAATCCGGAAATCCATCTCGGTTATCTATTTACATCAGCACAGAGTCGCTCTTCCAATCAGAATACATCGCTGTCTGACGTAACATGCAGTTTATAATCAAGCTTACGTCCATTCCGCAGTAAATCGCAATGGCACAGTTTAAGCATGACGATAACTAGGAAAGGGAACATAAGTAATGGTATGGCAGCCGTAAAAAACACGATGGTAATGCTTCCACAAGATAACGATTTTAAATGTTATCTTAGCCGATTTTCGTTCTTCTTTGCAAGAATTTGTACCTTCACCAGTACCTTCACCACCTTCTCCTTCCTTAGCTTTGATAATGGGCAATATATATATATATATATATATATATATATATATATATATATATATATATATATATATATAGATATATATATATACATATATATATATATAGATACATATATATATATATACATATATATATATATATATATATATGTATATATATATATATATATATATATATATATATATATATATTGAGAGAGAGAGGGGGAGTGAAAGAGAGAGAATAACTATTAATTAGAGAAAGTTTGACAACAGCAGAAAAAAGCACAGCAAGCCTTTGTCAAGCAACAACAACAGCAAGAAGAAGAGGAAAGAAGAAATCGATAAGATGAGCAGAGATAGTGCGGAGAAGAGAAAAATGGCAGTAAAAGTGCTATTAGACATTACGGCAGTTATGGTATCTGAGACATTTGTATCAGAAGTTTTTAACTCGACCCAAGAGAAAGAGACCTTTCCTTGCCAAACATTCTAACCAAGCTATCACTACCCCTATTTCCACAACCACTGACAGGTCATCAGCAGCAACACTACCAAATCATCCACAGCTGCAGAAGAAAATATAGGACTTGGCTGTGGTAGGTGCATAAGGCAGTTGAAGCTTATCTTGTCAAGCTCATGAGTTTGTTAAGAAAACAAACACGCAAAAGTCATTTCCAGGGCTACCGGAATCTTTACAAAGGAGACTTTACTTAATATTTGAGTAATCAACTTAAAAATTAAATTTTCTTTCCCATCGGTTTTGAACGTGTGTCTGTTTGTGTGTGTGTTTGTGTGTGTGTCCATGGTCTAAACAAAGAGACTTTTTCTTTCGGGTATATTCTTTTGAAATTACAATGAAATTTCACAACATAAAAAGTCTATCTTCTTTTTCTTTCGCTATCTTTTTTCTTCCTCGTCTTCTCTTTGTGCTCAAGATCAGGATTTCTTGCCTTTATTGACCAGCATGGGTTCGTCTTCATTGTCATACACTGCTGTTGTATTTCTGGTTATCTTTCTTCTTAGGACAATTTGAAGACCAATTTCATTTCTCCTGACAATAATAACAAGTATCTTTACCTCTGTATATCTTTTCTCCTCTCCTTGTTTTGTTTCGATGATGTGAATATTCTGGAGCTTAATGTCCTTTATATATTTAGCAAATATCTTGACTATTATATCGTATGGAGCAGTAGTCCATCGCTTAATTATGAAGTATACTTTCGTATTAGGGTACCTTAAAGCTCTGACCAGAATTTCAGTCTGTGTTTGTTCATCTATCTCGACTGTTTGAGAGCTGAATAAATACTTCGACTCTAAAACATTGGCTCTATATATAAGCGGACGCTATGAACATTTTGATGTCATTGCCAGTATCACTGGATTTCTTCATTACGTATACTTAGGGTGAAAATGTGATTATGGATGTGCCAAATGGGAACAACACATTTATGCTGGGCTTATTTAGCATCTAAACCCTAAACTCCCAAAGATAAAAAACAAACAATTTATTGTTCGGCTTGCCAGCGAACTTTTGTCAGTCCGACGTGCTAATAATAATATCGCATGACGCAAGGATGACAAAAGAAAAGCGTTTGCCAATGATTGAGGATGTACTCTACCTGTGGACAACACGTACACACCAACGATCTCAGGACTCACTTTTGTCCAGAAAACAAACGATATAAGTGAATGTTTAATCCAAAAATGAAGGGAAGATGAAAAGAATAAAAACGACACTAGTGGATTTCATCCTTTTTTTAATTTTAAATTCATGCAAGTGACCTGCATTCATATTCCTGATTTCTGCATCTCTCATCGAACGTGAGAGATGTGCACCCAGGAACCCATTTATTATTAAAGTCCCTAAAGTAGCAAGATTCCAGGAGGAAGTGAGAAACTTTTTTGAGGGTCCAACACGCTTCCCGATTTTTCCAAGTTGATCTTAGACCTTATCGACGATATTTGAAGAATACATACGGAGACTGCCATCGCTATTCCACTGTGAAGGTACACAGTTTCTCACAATGCTAAAAACAATTTCTGATGAAATACTATTCAGAACAAAGCACCGAATGTTCTCATGTGACAATGAATAGAGCCAAAATCATTCACATTCAGGTGGGGCAAGTACAGTTTAAAGTTTCCATGAGTTATTTGGCTATTCCTTTCAGTCGAATGCATAAAACATTGGGAATGACAGAAATGGGTATTTTAAACACGTTTTCATTACTAAAGCCAGTCAACAAGCAGTCCTATCACAATTGCCCAACGCTGAATATTACGACCCAGACAATATGCGTATCGAATAACCAAAGCTATCTATGCTTGTTGCCATTATCAGGCTTTCAAACCCTACGAATTTCAGGAAGAATGTTAAAGTAGTGTCGATCCAACGTGGACATTGTACGCTATTGCTGTAGAACACTTCGTAAATTGTTCATGGTGTATGGATGGATCGATGCTTTAAAGAAAGCCTCTACCATCGCCCAAGCGTGGTCCTTAAAGTAGCGCAACCGATTCATATACGGACACAGATTAACCATACTACGATCTAAAACTTCCCCGTCCATCAAGCGTATATACTTGGCTAAAGCTCTGCATTGGTTACATTACTTGGCCGTCAAGGAAGACAAATGGACCCACCAAGCCAAAAAGTAGGGTGTGAAAAGCCCCCTGGAAATTTTCGACAGATGAATGTGATTTAGAAAATATCGCCTAGGATCTCTGTTAATGCCTATTGCAGTGATGATATATTTCAATATATCTATTACCTTCAACAAGACGTGAAAAAACAATTCTTACGCTGCACCTACGAACAATTGTACGAAAAAAACAAACAACGGCGCCTGAAGTTAGAGTAATAAAGATACCGAGTGATAGATATATACCAGCACAACTAAATTGATGTTTGAAAACCGATCACGAGTTTAGGCGAATCGCCGAAAGTACCATTGTGGTGACCGTCGAACCTCTGAACCTTCCCCTCCCGACAGTTTATTTGTAGGACGAACGAAAGCCACAGACTCCAACGATGCTCGATGCTCGTACGACTCCAACAAATCTCAAGGAGAAGAAATCATATACCATAACGTGTGTTCGCTATATCCTTGGATGTGCAAATATTGTCGCTTTGCAACATGACACCATCAGATGTTGACAGAACACATCAACCTGAAAAACATTCGTCAGTACGAAGGCTTGATCAAATGCATAGCTTTGCACGCGTACCATCGCGTTTTACCCCACCATTGCCTAGGAAAACTGATGGTTCCATTGTACCGTACCTATGCTGAAAGCTGTGACACATACCAACCTTGTCATCTCATCATGGACGAACGCGCTTTGACAGGAACGTGAGTCGGTGTGGACTTGTATCATGTTTCAGATCTGGGGAAACCGTTTTCTTAAAATCTACGAAATTTACCACTGTCCCAACATAGAAATGTACAAAGAGAAGACGACTTCCAGAATGACAATATTTGGTTGCCACATGGCCTTTCAGATCCCATCCATGCCTGTGCAAACTACTCCAGATACCAAACGTCAAAGAGGAATACACATTGCCCATTGATTTGGTTGGCTACTGTTACTTTAAATACTTTAAAAGTCGATTCCAAACATTCAACGGTAAAGTGTCTAAATATCTGGAGGAACCCACACCCAAACAATTAGTCAGAGCTTGATATGTCTACTTGGGAGAACGAGATAAAATCAAGTATTTCAGTTGTGGTGTGTCACTTCACGAGTGGGAACAGAAAGACACGGCTTACCTGTAAATGCTCGATGGTCTCCGTACTACATTTCTGGGGTACACAAGACGTAATCTCGTGGATATTCTACAAAAGAAAATTCGTTTTTTGCCTCTGGTGTTGAGAAAACGCATTTAAAACAGCTCAAAACGCAAAGAACAATTGCGTTCTTCATGACAACAATATTCCAACTACTAGTGCCTGAAGGCTTTGGACACTAGGACTTCTGCCTACACGGTGACAATACTACGCAGACATCCAAAGGAACACTTAGAAGATTACAAAAACCTTTACAAGATTTAGTATCGCTTCAAGAGGAAACTTCCATAAGACGTGTGGTGAGTGAATGAATGAATAAAAGATTTCGATATGACACTGGAATAAAAGATGCCCTGTGCAAAAAGGAAACATATTATCTCAAAAGAAAAGATTTCTGACGCTTTATTGACTTTAGATACTTACGAAGATGTGTGTACAGCTTGTTGGTTACATGAACATTGGAAATATGTATGTGGCTGGAAAAGATTTGGCTTCGATTTTTGGAGGCAAGAAGTGTCTGAGTATGCCAAAGCTATTTGTCATTGACTTAAAACGCAGAGTGAACGTGACATTCACACACGTGTTTGCAGCAGTGATATAAAACCCCGACACAGATGAAAGCCATGTTCAGGACAGTACCTTCGTCAAAATCGATACGAAAGATCATTCTGGGAGGAAATATGAGAGACCGTTAATAGTGTAGTGACTCAAAGAGCATTACAGCATTATCCCTAGACATTCTAGGAAAACACACTTTAATCGACAATGTTGCACAGTTAATTGTTTATATTCGACCTTGATCATTTTGATTTGAATTTTATCGATGTACTGCACCATCTGGCTCTTATGCGTTTTAACATTTCTTGTCATGTTTTAACTCTTAAAAATTCAAAAATATGTCCTGAAAATAAAACATCACATTGATTTATGTTATTTTCAGAATCACAAACACCGTCACTATGGCTATATCTTCCTCTACCAAATCTACCTCTGCTATTCATGTTGCATACAAAAATTTAGGAGGCATATCTTCGCCATCCCATTAACATGTTGATATTGTACCAAGAGGTTCATGTAAAAGCAAATTTGTCAAACGTTTAATTGAGCGCAAAAGTCCACTTGATTGATCTTCCAACCCAACGTATCGTGTGGTGTTCCAAAAAGTGGCTATCAGCTTACGCCCTGATTTAAAAACGACAATGAAAATGTATTTTCTTTGTGTAAGGATATCACTCGACGTTTGATTCTTGGATTGACACAAATCATCGACAATAAATAGAATAGTGGCACAACGGTAGCGACCTCTCCACCTCAAAATTCGTCAAGCCTTATAAAAGCAACCTCTATGGGTGCCTAAAACGCCAATCGTCCTTTTCTGTCAAATTTGTGTGGCATGTTGTTTCAATCTGAGTTTGGAATAAGAACAACAATGGTGGACCATTTGGAAAATCATTCTCATTTGACATTGAGTGGTAACTCATAGGAAAGCAGAACAGTCGAATTATAAAAAAAACAATTTTGCTTAGCTTTACTTACTGACATTTCCACGGATATATTTCACAACAAAAGCTTGTTTTACGACTAAATTACCTCAGGCCATGCAACTGTATCACTAAATCACTTTGGTAGAAATAATTCGTCCAATGCAAATCCAAATTTATCAAAGAATATCATAAAAAAAACATTTGTTGTTCATATCTTGAATGAGAAAGTGCAATAACTGTTGGACATAAGTGATCCGATGGTGTACGAATTCAAAAGGCCATCCGGAACAAATCCTCAATTGATTGCCTGCAACTTCAGAATTTACGTGGAATATTATTTTAATGGTCAACATCTGGTAGAAACAACTGCCCTTGTGTTCGTCAAACAGTTTGTCAAAGCCGTAGTCAAATATTAAAAACTTGTCATGATCTGGTACCATAAATATTTACATCGTCTTGACGTGTATTTTAAGGATAAAATAACCCTGGTCATTATTTATTCTCCTGAGTTGTTTTCTATTTTGAGTGGAATCAACAACAACGGCTGTCTAAAAAAACATCAGAAGCAACTAAGATTTTTTAAAAGTATTCTACATCCCCTGTGCAAATAAACGAAGGAATGAATTTGATGTTTGTGTACTCCGATGTGGTGGTACAAAACAGTCGCGCCGTTACTAGATAAAATATTCGCGAAGTTATTAAGAGTCATTCTTTTCAGAGTGAATTATGTCGTCGCTGCTTACAATGTCTTTGGAAACAAGTATCACGTCCACTGTGAATTTGTACATCTTCACTCTTTGCCTGTAATAAGTCGTATTTTGACAGTGTTAACAATTAGTTTCGAAGGAGATTTGGGACAGCATATTCTATTCTCAAATAGAAACGTCGCGGAGAAAGTTTTGATAACGATTCTCTAGAGATTTGATAGTCATGTATCTTGTGTAACAAATAGTCGCTCGACAACGAGAAGATAGTTTAAGAGATATGCTAAAATCAATTTTTCGTGTGGCAGGCCTCATCTTAAAACCGATAGTGACATGAGGATAACACGATTCGAAAGTTGCCTCTTTGACGCATGGAAACAATTTTCTACAAAATGTTATCATCGACAAACAAAACCCCAAAGAATCTTTCGTGAGAACTGGCATAAAGGTGTTGTTTCAGATTGGAAAATACCTTTTATTTATCCTAGACACCCTTATATTAGTTCTGCATGCTACTGGTCTAAACAGTCCTTCTCCATTAACGCCACAGCAAGGACAAGGCAGAAAGAGATGTCGACACCACTCTAGAGCTTATAAGCACGTTGCGAAAAAGAATTATACAGGAAGAAGAACCAGAGAATGATGCATCTAGATTCTTGCGGATGTTCCAAGTCAGAACTAGATCTGTTTGCCATGCCACCCACCTTGATAAATATGCAAGAATCCTAATGGGTAGAATTTCATCCCATTTCGTCTTTGTCTGCTTAAGCCCCTATAAGATAACATCGATCTGAATAGCAGTTACTTGTACTTGAATGTCAAGTTGTTGGTCCGGACGAATCCAAAGCGAAGTGGATTTGTGTTTGGATAACACTCATTAACTTCATGGTTACTTACCCTTACCTAGCGTACCTATAAAATCTCTTGATGTAATGAAAATAATCCAAGAACAGACATCTGGATGTTTCTGTGGGATGGAAATCGGACACGCAGTGAAAGTTCCACAAAAAAGCGGACGATAATGTAGCTTTTAAAAGACCATCAAAGCAAAATCAAACAAAGTCACAGTTTAGAAATGATTGATCGTTTGCATATGGATATATGCTTGCAAAACAAGTATTTGTTGAACGGAGTGGATGTCCGTCTGAGACACAGCCGAAATAGTACTACCTTCCATTGATTTCCAATGATAATGAGTACCAAATCATCATGAAAGAAGTCGGACTATATATGAGCCGTGTGGAAGTTTTACTCAAAGTGGGAAATGCTATCAGTCATGCTTTTAGGAGATTCGGCGAGCGGTAGCAAAACCTTTACTATTACATCTGGACTCCGATCCAAGATCGAAGATATTTTTTTTCCAATGACAGTTACCAAAACGTTTAATCATCTACATCGTCACAATTCAACCTTCAACAGAACGATCACTCAAAATACTTTTAACTTTGAACACTTCAATCGATATGTCCAGAAATTAACTTTGAAAAGAAGAATTACTTGAGATCATACTTGTCCCTGTACGAAGTCACGAGACAGTTAGGAACCAATTTCAGCTACGGCATTTCGTACGAAGATTATGCTGTATGGGCTTTTGATTTGATTCCTGACCAATATAGCGATGAGGGACATTTCCACTCTATAACATGTGTGCGTGTTTGTATGTGTGCATGTATGCGTAAGGTTTTAGTGGTTTGTCTAGAAATACATACTACTCATGCATGTGTGTGTTTGGTACGTTTGGTGTATGCATGCATTTGTGGATGCCTTCGTCTGTAAAAAAAAATAATGTTTCTTTGGCAACGTGTGTTTGTATGGAGTATGGCGTATTTGAAACTGTGTTTAGTTTTTTTGGGAGGGTGTTTGGGTTTTGTATGGGATATCTATTTTGTTAGGAAATGTTTTCCTTCACATTCGTGCTTCAAGGCGTATACCATAGCTAATATCAAAAGAGAATATGACGTACAAAAATTACAACAACCATTAAACATGCTGGTCAGTGAGCAGCTTCTTAAGCAAGTAGATTCTCTGTTGTATACTAACCAGAGTGAGAATACAAGCGACTGCTCTCCGAAGGGCAAAGAACCTGATTAAAGAAGTGATGAAACACTAAACGGAGACGGAGAAGATGGAAAAAAAAGCCAGAAGAGAAAAGAAAAGAGTGAGACGAAAAAAACCCAAACCTTTTGAAAGTCTGAATGAAAACTGGATCTCGATCCAGGAAAGGTTAGGAAGATGAGATATTCCAAATGTATGCCTGAAGAACAAAAGAAAAGGAAGGTGAAGTTTATATACAAGCTGAGATTGTGAAAGAACTGGATTAAATAGAAGAAACATCAACGGCCATTTTCAGTGTTACATGTTTAGGCTCTTACAAAAGTAACAAAGAAATGATTGAAGCCAACAAGATTTGTAAAATTTAACAAAATAATTTGCTTCCCTATAAAACAAGGTAAAATGTGAAAAAGGACTTACGGTTTGTGAATATAATCCAAAATGTAATCTTAGAATTTCATAACATGTTCTATCACAAAGTTTGAAATTAATCAAAGTTCGAATCCCGACGAAGTTCCAAGATGGAGGACGATGACATCAGATGAATGCATTATTGTAACTGTGCTAACAGCTCGTCGTTGAATTTTATAAATCAAGAACAATATTCCGGCTATAGAATTCTGAATAATTTCCAATAAATGTCTTTGTCCAAGAATTGTTATCAGCACCAAAACTTTCCAGAGAATATAAATCATTAAATCAGAAAAATTAAAGAATTTTAGATTAAACTAGCATCAACATAAAAACACATTGAGTTCTAAGGTGTGAATTTACGACTGACTGAAAACATTAAAAAAACGTTAGTTTTGCGCACAATTTTAGATCACGTGACGTCATCACGTCGTCCCTTAGTTCGAATGGCGCAGTTAAGACATTAGGTCAGTTGACACGTATGCCATGGATGAATATGATCGTACCTAACGAATCTTACTATAAAATTCAATAATAAAAAATTGTTTACAACAGAGCTGACTCAAGATAGGATGACCTAGATTACAACCAATGATTTTCTGAAAAATTTAAATTCCAGTGAATAAAATTATCATTATAATAACTTGCAATGAAATACAAATAAAATAAAAATTTAAACTAACACACAAGTAGTTAAATTACATATACGTATCATCAGGGCAACTCATTTGTCAAGAAAAAAAATACTCTTTCACTCTTACATCAAAGTTTGTGTGTGTGTGCTTATGTGTGATTGTGTATGTTTATGTTTTCAACTCAAGCTTAAACTAAAACCCGTTTTGAAGCTTTAAACACGTTCCTATGTTAAAAGTACAAACCGCTTTCACACAAGATTTTCCAGACCTACCCAAAGTATCTCGTAATAAGGTCAACTCGAACACTACTACTCAGGTGCCGCCCGCTTAAAATCAGCCACTAGTAACAATGTTATCATTTTTAACAAGGACCGAGAAGTCTCCCATGTTAATTACCCAGTCACCCCTATGTGCCATTCCCATGTTAATTTCTCCTTTGTAGCCCATGTGTAATTTTCATGCTAATTTCCTCTTGTCACCCAAGTGTCAATCCCATGTACAATTTCTCTTCATGCCCAAAATATCATATTTGTTGCTTTAGTTCCACTATATACTATTTGTGGTTTTTAAGATAGCAGCTGCAACACTGAGCCATCTTTCAAACCACGGATATAAAAAGCCTATTAATATAGTAGAATGCAAAGATTTCATTCCATTTATTCTTAAAAACTAGAGTATTAGAATGGGACTATTTGAATTTGCAAAGAGTAAATTTAAATTTTGTCGGGTTTTAATAACCTAGTTGGTAGTATCTGAATATTGAGTTTTCACGGTTTTGACAAGCTGGAGACGAGGAAGAAGAATTCATATGCAGAAAAAGAATGAAATGTGGCTTTCGGGCGTTCAACTTATGATATTCTGGTTATTAGGCGACATCAAATGCTAAGCAACATAAAATAGAAGAAAGTTTTGGTAGTATGTCGAAAAACCAAATTATTTCGACAGAGGTAAAATGGTAGTCCATTCGTCTTTTAGAATGGAAGTTCAAAATGCTCATGGACATAATCTAAATCCCTAAGTATTTATCGGATTAAACATATGTGGGTAAGATTTGTGAACAGATCCATACACATTCGAACTATAATCAAATTTAGATCTATTAAATATTCTGTATAGCTATAGAAACTCGTATGAGTAATCAGTGGTTGCCACGGTATGTATTTAGTACATGAGGTATCTAAAATACGGAAGAAAGTTAACGTTCATGAATAGTTAAGAAGAAACGTGTTAATTATTTTAGAGGCTGATAGTGAGTATCATCTAGTCCTGCTGAAGTGCTATGGACTCAATCAAAAGGAACTTGTAATTCTCTAAAAATTCAAAACTTTTGTAATTCTCAGTGTTATCAGATTTATAACCTAAAGGTACCTTTTATTTCGAGATTTTGAACGGTCGAAGCTTTTGGAATAGTTATCTGTGAAAGACATTTTGAGAATGTTTCAGATAATGAGTTTGAAATTTATTGTAGGGTAGTTAACTATTGCTTCCAAACACATTTATATGTCATGGGATTTTCAAGGAAATGACGTAAATGGAGCTGAAGCTTGCTTCAAAAATATGAAATTATACTTTTGTTGAAATGAAAATGGTATAGATTAATATTACCTTATAAATACATCATAAGCATAATAAAAAAATAAACGTTGTGTTGTTGAAAAGTAACCAAGGTCAGACATGAATATGGATATGCCATACTCACAGTTCAAACTTTGTATGGCTCGTATCAAACCAGTTGAAACGACATTTGCTGACAGATGTCCTCTGCGTTGTTGATAGTACTTATAATTTTGTCCTGTCAATCTTTGTTGAAGATTCAAACTGCACAGTTTGCATTTTGTACTCTGAAGGAGATGAGTCGTGCTTTTTTTTAAAAGTGTCGAAATGTGAAGTGAACTCTCAGGCACTCTGTTCAACTAAAATGACGAAAAGTAGATGATAATTTGATAAACGTTTGTGAAAAAACAATCAGATGGATACATGAGTGATCTAGGAAACTTAAAAACACATTAGGTTTTAAAGCAACGTTGAGTAGACAATCTGGCATTATTTCGGCTCGAATTTATCCTCCTCCCAAGTGTATCTAAGTGTAATTTTTAACGCAGATGGATTGTGTATAGCGGATGTACCATGATATGATAGTTGTCTTTCACCAACGTACGAGGAAAACGTCTCAATAGCTGCCTGTCAATGACAACCGATCAAGATTATCAAGTCACTGATATCACAAACACATATTGTTGCTCTAAAATTACGAAGAAATGTATTTATACTAACTCAAAGTTACCACAGATTGATTCCAAATGAACTATAACTTATATTTAGCAGGAACTCGCAATATATTCATGCCTCTGTTGCCATGAATTAATATTTTAATTAATGTTAAAAAAACTATGGAAATAGTCAAAATCAAGCACTTTTGGCGGGAAAGACAGACATCTGAAGATGAAATATTGTTAGCAACAGATAACATTTCAATATTAAATACGACTACTACAGAAATGTTGAATAAACACTGGGAAGTAGATAGCAATGGTCCAGTATACATGTGTGAGACACCTTAAACCACTTGTGCTACAAAAAATGCAGATTTGATCTCAATTAAACTATTAAAATATGAATTACGACTTGAAAGGAACTCTGGGTGGACGGCAAGATATACAAAATAAATTTAATGTACTGGCAGCTTCTCGACACAATGAAAACATGAAAATTGATTTGCCATGGCATGTTATCTCACGACACAATTAAATCATGCAAACTGATTTGCTAAGACATGTTCCCTTTCTACACAAAAGCTGAAACATAACAAATATATCTGCCATGACATGATAGCCTTCGACACAAAATTGTTTTTTTTTTTAAGAAAAAAACTTACCAGATTTAGAAGCAGAACAGATAGAACAACAAGCTCACTGTACACCATTTTGACAACCATGCGTTCAATTATACTCCTGTTTTCCTCCAGTAGCATAGACTGCTCCCATTCGCCGATTTGAAGAAGGCTTGGACGCAAACAGTTTGCTTCTAGACAGTGCATGAAACATTCTAGTGCCCACAGAAGATTTTTCGATGATTCATCCAAAGAACTGCACAAACGGTGGTCAGGGAACCCTGAGATATATAGTTTCAATGTAGCCTTCACATTTAAGGCCTCTTTATCCCATTTGTCGGGGTTGGAAATTCCCCCGAGGTAAACTGTAGACAGAAGAAGAACCATGACATACGACAAATGTCTAATCCAAAACCGGCTTCGATTATTCCTCAAAGCACCCCAAACGATGTCAGCACAGCTAAGGAGCTGATATCCTAGACAAGAGCTGATGCGATGACGAAAAAGTAGATCTGCTATTCTGTTTAGGGCTAGAATTTGAATCTTATTACATTTACAGTGCAACAGTTTGGCTAGTCCTATTGTATTGTTCTCTTTGTAATACTGCGGTATGACGCATGACGTGATGGCGATGGCAAAGGTTTCTCTGTAAGTGTCAGACGAGTTGTTGAACCACTGAACCAAGCTATCTGTGTCTTTGGGAACATCATGGTTACCTTAAAAGAAAACAATAACATAAGCGACCAGAACGTTTAATGAAATCACTGGGCTAAACTGTATATAATATATTTATATATACAGTACGTTCTTGAAATCAATTACCATCTTACAATTTTGATGTAATTTGGTTTGGTGTTTTGCAGCAAATTGTCTTGCTTGTGGTTGCGAGTCCTGCACGCTAACTACTTACTGTGCCATCGCGACTCCCCTGGCTTTCAGGTAAAGCATTTAAAATGCACATAGGGTTACCTCCCTTAACCATGAATTCCTTAAGCCGCTATGTTTTACATGCAAGTTTCCATCTTGCATCTTAAACATTCTCATCTTAGTAGATTCATTTTACAAGGGAAATAACCCAGTGAATAATATTTAAAATAATCAATTACAGTTGTGGCCCTTTTGCAACTAAGCTCGATTGATAAGTTTCTTATGATAACTAGCGTGAGAAATCCATGTACAAAGATTTAAAAAATCTGTTATCGCTGATTATCATTTCTATAAGGAATTATGTCATCTTCCATCCTATCCCACCCATACTCACCTTAATGCAATGCAGACTTTCATGATATTTGAAAAAATAACTAAAAAAATAAAGTTACTTTGGTGATGTAATTAGTTCCAAATGACAGGCATTTAAAAAATTCACCCCATTTTTAATAAAGATGCCAATCAATTTACATAGCACATTCCAATTTAATTTATATGATGTCTGAAATCGAACCCATGTGACCGTTTGTTTGTCGCTGTTCAACTTATCATACTTAAATAGCCTTAATTGGTTGGTTGAATTTTTACGGTGCAACAGCACAAAGAGGCCATTTAGCGCCATACAAAATGTTATATCCTTCATTTTATACAAATGGTAAAAAGGTTCTGTATCGGCCAGCGATATGAAACTAAATTGCTAAAGGTAAAACGATAAAAATGGTACGGCAATAAAAAAATAAAGTTTCCCGATCAACGGGGATTGCAAATAATGTATGACAACGAAAGCATATGAAAGGTAAATAAAATCTAGCGACCGTACATATATAGCACATAAAAATGTTTAAGATGATAGCATAAAAGTTATAACTTATGATATATGTTTACTTCTTTAAGGAGTCACGGTACTAATTCAATTCCCATAGTAAATATATGGAAACACCATCATATTTAAAATTCAATAACTTAAAATTTATGGGTACTGATGATCAGACATATATTTCTCCATGCACAACTATCCTTGGTGCAAGCTTCTGTGTGGAGAACACCAAATGAGCCGCGGCATTTTCTTGACCTACATATGCATGAAGTCAATGTTATTGATTCAGCACCAATCGAATCAAGTGCTACTTTCATTATTGAGTAATCCTAAGTCAAGTCTTTAAAAATACTAAAATTGCATCAATAGAAATTTGTTTATATTTTTTTTAAATTGCACATAGGATAAGCTTTCAAAAGATATTTTTAATAAAATTTTACTTTTCATTATTAACCAATTATGGACCACCAAACCCCTATATACTCTATTATTTCTTCACCCATTTTTAGACTGGTTCACAGTTCTTCCATTGAATTAGTACCGTGTGTCCTTAAGGAAGTCTGTAACATAAGAAATACTAACTGTATCAAAGAACTCCTATATGTCTTGCACAATGTAATATTGATTACGTGTAGATTGGAGGTGTAAACACTCCAGCATAAAGTGCTTAACTGTGAATGGTTCATTGCAAGATATGCACTCTGGTGGGTCTTCTTCTTTTAGTATGTAGGAGTGGGTTAAATGCCTTATATATATATATATATATATATATATATATATATATATATATATATATATATATATATATATATATATATATATATTTTATATATATATATATATATATATATATATATATATATATATATATATATATATATATATATATATATATATATATATATATATATATATATATAAAGAATACAAATCATATGGCGAATAACAACCGTCTCAAGCGTACTGGATCCACCAAGGGATCACGTGTGTCAGGGATTAATTAAAATAGATGCAATAAACTGACAACGAACAGTACGAAACTAGTAACTAACTAGCCTAAGCGCTTTCGACTCTTAATGAGTCTTTTTCAAAGGCAAATACAAAACATAGTTACGACAAACAAATAAACACAAAAACGTTGTGTTTGTAAACCTCTACATTTCTGTCTTCACATGTGCTAAAACTATAAATACAACCAACTTGTATAGACTAGTTGCGGAAACTGAAAACGTTGTATAATTCCCTAAAAGTCTACAAGCCAAAGCGACATCTATTTTTACTTTGTGTACATATGTAACGCAGATTATACCCCGGATATTTGATTCTATACCAATTATTCTTATAGTAAAAATTGAAGGATAATAAGAAGATTTAGAAAATGTTAAATTCTACTAGTGCATAGTTTTCATTTTCTAGTCTTCTTGGTTTAGACCGCTTGGTTTCAATGTTCTAAGGCGGCGTATCCAGTATGATTCCTTTTCCTTCCTGGTTTCGGAACTCCAGCTGTGGTTGTTAGCAATAGCGATAAGTATTATATCACTGAAAGTGTGGCCAGGGGAGGAGAAGTGTTCTGCGACCGGGCTTCTGTACAGCTTTTTGTCATCCAATCAGATCTATGAAGGTTTATCCTTTTGTGTAGCTTTTCAGTTTCTCCCACGTACTGAAGGCCACAGATCTTACATGTGATGAGATAAATCACATTCTCTGTTTTGCACGTTTTGTTTGGACCATGTATGTTTAGTTTTTCTTTAGTCACTGTGCTAGTGAATGTCTTGGTCTCTATCATATGTTGACAGGTTTTGCATCTTTTATCGCCACAGGGTCCAGATTGACTAGGTTGGTTTTGACTAGCGATTATTGTTAGCTTGGCCCTGACTAGGATGTCCTTTAGGTTTTTTGGTCTCCGGTATTAATGTATATATATATATATATATATATATATATATATATATATATATATTTATATATATATATATATATATATATATATATATATATATATATATATATATATATATATATATATATATATATATATATATATAAGACCAAACCACGAGGACCATCGTCAATATACCTTACAAGTATCATTGTGGTTCTCAAACATGAGGACCATGATCAATAACATTGACGGATAACGTTGGGGTACCCAAACAGGAAGATGAAGACTATGGTCAATATACCTGACTGGTAGCATAGTGGTTCCCAAATATGAGGACCGTGGTCATCATCTGTAGGTTGCAGACATTCTCCATGAACAAATCTCTTCGACTGCGAACAAATCCTTTCCTTGATCATAATGTCAGGGCCAGATTTATCGTTCAATGTCTCATCGGATTCACTGTCAACCACTTGTTTCACTTCAGTATTATCACACTGTTTTGGTTCAGTCTGGTCAAATGCTTGATCGTACCAAGGACTAGTTGCAGACTCAAACCTTGGTAGCGGAAGTGGTGGTCTTTGGATGTAGTCGTATTCATTTTGACGAAGCGATTCATACATATTTTCGTTGTTTAAAGGTGGCAAAGTATATTCATTCTGTGACACTCGTTCCATATCTTCTGCTATTAACGGCAATGTCATTCTGGAGCAATGTCAAGGTAAACATTCATAATACAGTTTAGTCATGAATGTTTGGGTTTTCTATTTTTTACCACTCTATAGCTTTAAAATAAGTAACAGAAAAAGAGAAATTCAACAAATAATTTATTTCCCTAGAATCCAATAAGAAAATTAAAAAAACTATTTACAGTCTTGTAAATTGAATCCCAAATAATGTTAAAAGATCTATCACAAGTCTAAATGTATGTAATTGCATGACATTAGGTTTTCACTTGGAGATTCCAAAGTATGAAGTTTCAACAGTATTCCATTGGTGCTCCAAATATATTGAGAATCTCAAACAGGTAACGATTTAATAGTGAATATATGAAATGATTTGATCAATGTCCAGCTTTTGCGAGCCTTGGAGAGAAAATGCTGGATATTATTAAAAGAGTTTCATAAATTTAATATTAAATCAGTTGAGATTATTTTAATCACAATGTTTTATTTCAGTAAAAATTATTTAGATAGATAGTAGAATGAATAATTTCGTTCATTCTGACAGACGCTGTACCTTTCATTTGTTGTGCATAAAAAATAGTCCCAACAAAGGTGAAATAATACAAGTATATTATAAATTTTTGATAACTATAAATCAAAGAATAAGCTTTCATCCAAATAAACAGAAAATTTTACAAAAGATAAAACATTTGTCAACATTAAATTCCAATGCGTGTGATGTCACATTGATATTGTGCACCGTACTAGTTTGAATTGGTCAGCACAAAACAGGGACAGTGTTTACGTTGAAATTCCACATAACAACTAAACATTACACTGCAATGTATTTGTGACCAGATTTCTTGCAGTATTTGATTTGGAATATTAGACTGTACAGAAGACGTAAGTCTCTTTTTTTTTTTTTAGCTGGATTAGCATCACATATTTACTGCGTAAATCGGTTGTGGTCGGATAAATTTCTGTCAGTTGGGTATACCGGATTATGTCTACATTCTTCTGTGAGCAAAGGTGAGTTTCTTAACATCCTTAAGTTTACATTTAAACCAAGCTTGTATATAGGGTGGATTCCATGCTACATATATACCACCCATTACTCCCCACCCCACCCTGACTATCATCTGAACGGTAGTTTTGCCTGTTGTTATTGTTCTTCTCTTGGGAGTTTTGCCATTTTTCATGTTATGATATGTTATGCATGACATAGCAAACCCCTTTGGGGGTAAGTTGACAATATTGAAACAGACGAACCATTTTACCCAATTTCATTTCGCAAGTAGAATTTAAAAAATGGCGGCAAAAATTGTTCAATGAAAACAAAAAATTCGAGAAGGCGGGGTTTAAAAAGTTTTCCAATGATCGTAGCTAATCTGTAAAGAGAATATTTGCACAATAATTTCTTGGGCTTATTTGGACCAATCCGATTTACATAAAATGATATGTTTACATATTATAATATCAAAAATATTAAACAACATACCTATAGGAAAAGTGTACCGACTATATGATAAATTCCAAATTTAAATGAGTTGATGCACCTGTAGTCTCCAATTTGTTATGTGAAAATGGCCTGGAAGTGGCAATGTGTCACAAGCCTGTTGATGTATCGCAATAATATAACCTAAAATGTTCTGAATCCATAATATTTCCAAATTATTATTTTAGTCCAGGAATAGTACTGTGTACTTTGACATTTGAATATATAATTAAAGCCAAATTAAAAGCTGAAACAGCTTCGGATGTTAAAGTACAGTGAGTAATGCTTCAAGTAAAAAGCACTGATGTTAGAAGCTAAGACACAATGATAGAGTTAGGATGCAGGCCAGTCTTCTCCCCAAAACATTCAAGGTTAGGAATCTACAAGTAAAAAGCTAATATACTACATTCAGATGGAAGTAAAGATGTTTACGCTTATATAGATAGTGATCAGTATATATATATATATATATATATATATATATATATATATATATATATATATATATATATATATATATATATATATATATACATACATATATATATATATATATATATATATATATATATATTCATTGTGAAATATTATCTATTATGTTGTTTACAAAATGAATGTCACTAGTAAGTATATAATTAATTCAATTTTGTACAAAAGTCAACTACAAAACATATATATATATATATATATATATATATATATATATATATATATATATATAATCATGAATAAAATCGAACAATACAAATTATATATAAATAATGATGCCTTGTTGTATCATATTATGTGTAATGGTGGAAAAATAACGATCGTTATTGTGTCATATGATATGTAATGGTGGGGAAATAACTAAAAATAACAAGATATTTATAAGATTTTAGAGGTCTCATTTCACCTTTTCTGTTTTACCTCCTTGATTGAACATACAGTTATTCCATAAATATCTGGTTGTGTACATCCCCAATCTCTTATTTCTATTCATGAACTGAATTAATTCTATTTAAATTGTTCATGGGCCGCTGACTGCTCTAACTTTACTGCCAAAATGAATGAAAAATGATTAATTTTGTTGATCAATATTTTCCATTGTTTGCAGCCTTACCACTCAATATTTTTAAAGAACTATTTTCGATCACTATAAGTAATGTATCCAGATTCTTAGTATTTTGAAAACATCGCGGAAGAGATTTAAACAGCCCGAAATCATAAGGCAAATGTTTGTCGTGGGCGGTGTTTTGTTGGTGCTGACCAGGAACTAGAGATATTTACCACGAAAAATTTTGTGCCACGTTCATCTGAATAAACCGCGATACTGACTACGGTTTATCGAAATTTTAGTTTGATGGTAAGGATCTGAATATGGGGGAAAGGCCTGAAGCATTCCTTCTTTTTAATAAAACATCCGAATGTCAAAATAGTCGGAAGAAATCTCTTGCTCTGACTTACAGCAATATAATATCTTATTATGTCCATTATATTATCGGAAACAAAAATAATTATCTGGAGATAAAAAAATAAGATATCTCAGCGCAAAAAAATAACACCACCTATACCGTCAGTTAAAAATGATTTGCAAAGTTACAAAGAAATATATATAGCTGAAACTTTAATATATCCTAATAAATAATTAAAGAATCTGAGGGTTTTTTAAAATCCAAAGTTAGATTTCGCCTTAATATCATTAACAGGATCCTATTTGGTCACCCCGCTGGCATATGTGACACTTATCGGACGTGTTTAAATGAACATAAATGTAATTATCCTTGTAATATTCAGCATTAATCTGTGACAAATACAATTATCGTGTTAAAAATAATAATAAGTCGTTGAATTATATTGTCTTGAAAAATGAAAACATGCTGTTAATATTAAATTCGCTACCAGATTACTCGTGAATTTCCGTCAGTTCCCTATTGACGGAAACTACAAATATACAGTTACAGTGAAAAGGTACGTACCACCATGAAAACATTACCGGCATTTTAGTAATAGAGTAAACCAATGCTAGGGGCGTGTTTTACTTTTATCATTAAGTAGACAATTCCATCACATCGGTTTTGATCATGCGACGTCATTTATCATGTCAGGGTATTCAGACCTTGACGTTGGATGCGATACGTATTAGATGGTGCATAAATGGGTATCTTTAAACACAAGCGGGATGCATGTCGACGGAAAGCAATTTCATGGATAACGTAATGAACACGATTAACACAATATTTTAATTTCATGAAGGCAGCACAGATAAAATATTTTGAAAAAGCTAATTAAATTTTAGCAAATATATTTCCTGCCTCATTTGAATAGGGATGTACTTTTCGCTATGGCCAGAAATACCTGTTAAGACTTAAATTAGTCAATAAGTAACATGCTTTTGTTCACGTAGAACCTTTCTTCCTCTACCCTTTTAGTTAATAAACTATGGCTAAAGATGGCGGCGCACTGTATTTTTCTTTTGTTGAACAGAGTTGAAACCTTAGACGCATTTTGGTGGGAGCATTGAGGTCACTCTCCGACAAATAAGGTCGTCCAAATGACTGATCAGTTATTATTGGCAATATTCCTCGTTTGAGATCCTCCAACACAAAACCCAGAGCTGCATTCCACCTTAAACAAGGTTTCTAGTCACAAGATTACGTTAGGACCAGATTCATTCGGTCAGGTGACTACAGTTAGGACCAAATTAATTCGGTCAGATCACCACAGTTAGGACCAAAGTCATTCGGTCAGGCGACCACAACTCATTCCTGGTAGAACTTGCTCTTGTTTTAGAAGTCATTCTCGAAGAAAGATAGAAGGTACATAAGTTCATTCTCAGACAATGCCTAACAGACATCGCATCATCAGAACTCTTGTAAATAATGCCCAACCACCATGCACAAAACTTTTCTATGCCTATCCGCCATAGCATCAGACTTTGCAATAACTAAGAGTCATCGCATAAAACTTTGCAAACCCCTTTCGCTAGGTTTTCTAAAACTTTCATAACTATATTTTAGAAAGATTGTTTGGAAAAAGAATGTACTTTTTCCTCATGACTATTTTTATTTATAGGAGATAAAGTCTCTTCACACAATAAGGTCACGAGGATTCTGATCAATCGCTTTGACTTTTTCAGATGTTGAAACCTTCAAACAAAAGGCGTTTCACGGATCTTCCTCGCTATTAATCAGTGTTTAGGAAATCAAAGATTGTATATATCTCCGAATAGTATTCAAGAACCTAAATTTTCCTAATTTTGATATTTGAACGATGAAACGGGGATTTGGGTTTGAGAGTATATGGTTAGGTTTGTTTTTCATGTGTAATTCTAATCATGCATGACTTTTCATTTTTTTTACTTTAGAGCTAATTAATAATAAAAGGAAAAGAAATAAAAAAGCAGATATTTTTAAATACATGTTTGATATTAAGAAATTTAATAAATGCATGTGAAAAATTCTTTATGCATTTAAAGAATAGGCAAATTAAGTGTACTTTGTACAATTTCAAGTTTATTTCCTGAGTCTTTGAGCAGTCTATTTCACAGCTTTGTGCCTGAGACAGCACTTGCTTTTCTTCTGACAGAGCCAACGCTCGATCTAAGAAGGTGAAAAAACAGCTAAGTATATATTACGTTTGTCATTCTCATTGTGAGAAAGAGAAGAGTAAGCAACTTTGACCTATTATACCCTCCCTTCTTTAATCGGTTCTCCTAAACACATTAGCGGAAATAAGTGATACGTAACTCTTCAGCTAAAGGATTAGGAGAAAATGTTGCGTCAGAGCACGAAATTCCATTGTAACGTATATCTAGATTTTTTATAACGCCTTGTACACGACTTTAAATATAAAATTGTTGTAATGTTTATTCATGATTATAAATTTTAGAGATTACCTGTGTTGGGATTTGGTGTATGAGCATAGGGTCTATTTTAAAATGTTTAGAACATATAATTACGTAGGATATTTGAATGAATAGATGCTTTATATATATATATATATATATATATATATATATATATATATATATATATATATATATATATATATATATATATATATATATATATATATATATAGTAAATATGCCTATGAATTTCCTGATTTTTACTCATTTGACAAGCAGGTCAGGTTGAATCCTAGAAGAATTGAATAATTTCACACTAGATGAAGTAGGCCACATAAATAGGTGCTTTAAAATATTACAATTGGTAGAGAGAGAGAGAGAGAGAGAGAGAGAGAGAGAGAGAGAGAGAGAGAGAGAGAGAGAGAGAGAGAGAGAGAGAGAGAGAGAGAGAGAGAGAGAGAGAGAGAGAGAGAGAGAGAGAGAGAGAGCTGCAAGGATTGAGTCGCAGAAAATATTTTGTCTATATAGTGGAAATAAAATAAAACGTCATATCAGGAAGTTGAAGTGTGTGTGTGTGTGTGTGTGTGTGTGTGTGTGTGTGTGAAATACAAGGTAAAAAAGTTATATGACCGCTTCTCGTGGTTATATCAAATTAGTTGTCTTTCAACCAGCAACAAGCTCATGTTGATGAAATGGTAACATAACATAATGGCGGCTGTAAGAGTGTGAGTTTTATCTCTTTTACTATTGTTTATGCTGGTAGCAAGGTGCATTGTCGCCATCTTGTCAAGCCTTTGGACGTGGTACGGGCATTGATAAGAAAAACGGGAGGACTACATTATCCTGGAACAGCTCGCCTTTTGACAATATTGATATCGAATCAAAAACGTAAAGTCATTTTTCCTTAAGGATAGCCTGCCCAGACGATAAATCAGGAATGCTGCAACATAAATACTAAAAAATATATTTTGACGGTCCTGGAACAGATGAAGTCCCAGTTGTCGAATAATTTTACTCCTTTGTACTGTCACTCTGCGATGCGATAAAAGATCTTATCCTGGTGCAGGTTTTGATACTAGTTTGTCTGAGCGTGAGTAACAAACTGATTTTGAAATAAGTTTTTGTCTAATGCCCGTTACAAACTGGTTCGAAGCATGTTTTTGTCTAAATATCAATGGCAAGTTGGTTTCAAAACGCCAAGTATAATGACAGCTTTGTGGTATTTGTCTTAAAGAAACATTACCATCAGCCCTGAAGAAACGCAATCTCAAGCAACAAAGCGATGTCCTTTCTATATTAAAGTCGCTATGCGCTGAAATCAGCAAAGAAAAAAATCTAGGTTGGTCAAGACCATCTCAGAAAGTTGCATCGAGTCCTGTAATAAACAGCCAATTCTTGCCTTATACACTAAGTTTATGCACATCAGATTTTTATGTTTGCCAAATATATATATATATATATATATATATATATATATATATATATTTTTATATATATATATATATATATATATATATATATATATATGTTCTTATGGCACCATCAGCACTACAGCAAATGGAGTTTTACGTGATCTAGTTACCAAGCGAGTGCTAAATGTATTGACACCCTTTGTGGACCGCTAAACAAATCTCTGTAAAAAGATCACAAAAGTGGCTGGGCAAGATAATAAAAATGACGCCGCTGACTAAAGGTATTTCAACGACAGAGGTTCTGTAGCAAACTTTCTTGTTACTGGGTCTCATACTAGTTTTACACACGCAAAACTAGTTATAGTTATAGAATATTCTTGGTTTTGATGCATTTATTAATCAACTCGGTTTGGAATTTCTGCAACAGATTTGTTATCATTTAAGGATGGCCTCATGGATGATGTCATTATTATGGGTGACAACAGGGTGATACTAAACAATGAATCAGCCGAATATAACCAAGTGGTAATCAAATCATACGCTGACAAAACATTCGGACTAGAAAACGAGTTAATTGGTCATGTACCAAAAGTTGCAAACAAAAATATTAGCAACCTGACAGATGCACCAGAAGGCAAACTTGTGTTTTTTTTTTGTTTTTGAGACGCAGACCAGGCAATCTTTTTTTTATCATAAAACAACTCGCTAATAATTGTTCAAGCGCCAAAAGGTTTTTAAATAACCGAGAATGTCAACTATATAATGTTTGAAGTAACTAGTACGGGTATCAAGATCAGAAGTAATAAGCAGTGTTATTGTTTCAAGCAAAGAAACTATAGCTTTTGCAAAAATCTCCGTTTGTTTGTTTGTCTGTTTGTTTGTTTGTACCCAATACCGATTTTAAAAACGAAAATCTATAAATTAAAAATACATAGAGCAGAGTCATTTCATTTACCAATTTATAATTTTAACCTTACTGTTACAAAATGGTCCTAATAATGTCATATTCTGAGCGTCTCAACGATCTTTCCATGCTATCACGGAGCCATCTTGCGTACACTATGGAAGAGATTATATTTCCTCAGACAACAGAGTGATGTAGTTCATCCTATTCGGTAATTGCCTGAAAATTCCGCACATAAATAAGGTTGAGAGTTGAGAGTTTTATCCCTATACATAGGAATTACACAGCTTGTTAAATCCACTTGAAAGCAAATTTGTTGTTTTCATTTCTTTCCTTTGTTTAATTCCACTTTGTAAATATCGGAAGCTGACGACGTAGTATTTACTTTCTATGTACATACACGCGTAGTCGCGCAATCGCCCTTTCCTGAAAATGGACTTGTCTTGGAACTGGAATAGACCGGCGAACAGGGTCGCATTTTACACTGAAAGCTTCCGTTTAGTACGAAACGCGCTGAAGATAACGGCGTTAGCCCCTCCGGTCATAATCTGATTTCAAATCATAAATCAATGAATAAACTAAGTTCTGTGCAATAAAACTAAGTAGACACTATGCACATAAAAAGTGTGACTGGACACATCCCAACGTTATTGTCAAATACACAAACCACAGCAGATATCTCTCATTGTCTTTTGTTTTTGTTTTGCATTTGACAACAACACAGCTAACCTGCAGCCAGAAAACAAGTAGACGACAGTTAGTATACACAACGACTTAAAGATACAAATACAATGTCCTGTCACGGTTACAATATGGCGCTTTTAACTTGCGAGACAATCACAATGAGCCAAATACATAAATAACTAGAAGCGTCAAAGGATGCAGCAAAATGGAGTACATTTTATACCAGCACAACAAAAATTGACCCGGCTATAAATACTTTTGACATTGCAAATACTGGCACAAACGAGTTCATTTTTCAGGCTAATTTGCGTTTCGGGCGCTCCTTTAAGCCTTAGCCTGAGTTAATTTCATATCTTCAAACTTGACGATCCTGTTTAAAAGGTTTATATATGTGATTGCCAAAAAAAGCCAAGAGTTTTACAAGAAGTTTTTTTTTTACAAAAAGCATGATAACCCACCAGAAAATGCATTGAAAAGGTACATTAGAAAAACTTTTGGTCAAATAAAAAGATGATTTCGTCGGATTTTAAGACTGATTTTAAGACTGGTTCACCATAGTCCATGCAAAATATTTTTCAGCTGCTTGCATGGGAGAAAATCAGAAATTTATATATGTGAATTAAACAGAATGTTTTGACCGATACGGACTCAGACATACTTGAAACAAACATAGTGGTACTGATATCATTGATGAATTGCACTCGTCAACTGCATATATAATTACTAAGATAAGAAAAATCAAATAAAAGCGTTGAAAGATCATGATTACATAAATGACTACAAATGCACAAAAAATATGCCTGGAGAAAAACTTTCAAAATAATCGACAACTGCAGAATAGATTCTGAAAACGTATTTTATGAAGTGGTTAACATGCAATTTGAGGACGTTGACACGATATTGCAACTGACACCATTGCCGGTAGAAGCAGACAGACGATGAATTAGACCAAACGCATCTGCAACAAGAGGACGCTCAGGCAGAAGAAATACAAGAGAGTATCAAGAAAAAACAAAATACGCTGGGGCATACTATCACATTTTGAAATATAAAGTTCACAAACTGTCGAACGTTAACGGTTGAAGACAAAATAAGTATTGCTACGTTTAGTGATACGCTTGCTGAAATACTTAATTGCTATTTTGATAACGTTCCGGTCCTAGATAATAACATGGCTAAGCATATTAAGAATCGGTTATTTGATATGATGCCCTATGAAGACTAACTGCAGAAAGATGCCAGTGCGCTACCTGATCTTATAAAATAATGAAATGGCAACGCTTGCAGAGCCGCTTTATCATACTGCAAGACGTAAAAGAGTGCAGCAATGTAACGCCAATTTTCTTTTAGCGGCGACTAACTTAGTCATAGAAAAACATAATATGACTAATAATTTCGACACCACAACAAATGACTTCTCAAAATTAACACTTGGCTACCAGAGCTTAAAGAAGATCGGGAAGCAGAACTTAAAAAAAGAATGTCTGCAATGACTTCTAAAATCAGAAATCGTTATGCAAACATTCATCTGGTTTACAACAGTATAATGAATACCATTACAAGGGAGCGTTTGTTATCAGATCAACAGCAACCGCAGTAAGACGAGGAGACGATTGGCTAATCTTATTGTATACGATAAAAGATTTCATAGATGTAAATCAAAAAAGCTAGGACCTGCAGTCAAAGAGCATTAAAACCTCATTGCTTTTTACTATCAATATCACAAGTGAACCTGTTATTTCAAACAGTATTGCCAGCAACATCCCCACCTTTATGTTGACAACAACTGGAAACGCATCTACATACATCGTGTTGAATCCATTTTTGTTGATTATTTCTGGTATAGGAATTTCAACCGCAAATAGTTTTAAAGAAAAAATCTGGTACCAAACATCAAAATAAAAAGGTCATGTGCACGTATGCTTACTACAACCTTGTCTGCACATAACCACGTACTCCATATATGACCTCGTTAAGGGACTGCGCGTGGTAGACAATATCATAGCAGAAATTAGACCTGTGTTGTGAGAAGCTTAATGCCTCCAACAAATATCAGAAGCCAAAATACGAAGACGATGGCGCTTACTGTGCCATCTCGCTAATATTAAAATCTGATTTAAGTTAAACAAAAGAAAACGATGGAGATGTTACTCAAAATCTGATTGAGGTAAAGAGAGTCTCGGCATCAAATCAGTCGTATTCTTCATCTAGAAAAAAAGAGCTCGCTTTAACTCGATGAAAATTTTAGCGTAATATTTAAAGTGCTCGTTGTTTTTCTAAAGATGACTGTCATCTGGCGCCTGAGCTCATAAAAATTGAGTTCATGAAATGGGGCTATAACTACTTCAGCATACTTTATATTTGTTATTTATATAAAACTACTAACAGACTAAGTTGCCATCAAATCTAGTGTCGAAAGTAATAAAGATATTTCTTGTAGCTGAACTTGTTGCATGATTCCACTAGTAGCCTTAAAGATCTTTCTAGTTCGATGGAAATAGAAATCAAAGTGCTCTGGGATTTTCTCTAGCACCGTGATAATAATTTTGAGAGCTCTTTTGCCAAATCCGTAGGTGTTGTTAGGCGATATTATAGTTGCTGTCTTTTCCATTAAGTCTTCTATTCCCAACTCTGGAGGCAACCTGACCAAAGCGTCCTCTGTGTTCTTATATGCAAACACTACTGTGTTCTTTACTTGCTGATCCAAGTTGTCTTAATTATAATATAGCGCTCTCGATTGGTTCTCCATAGCGGCGTAATTGTAAATGATATTGCATATTTTCCAAAAGAGGACCGTGGTAAATTTTCTGTCTAGAAACTTCCTTGAAATAGAATAAACAGCTTCAGAAATATTTCGTGGTCTGCCTGTGATATCAACGATAATGCTTTCTTTTCCGTACGTAGCTCTTCTTTCAAAATGTATTATTAACTTTGCCTCATTATATTCACCCCATATTTTTCGTAGATAATATTCGGTCAGCATATTTGCGATGATCGAAAAAAAAATCCCATTAAAATTCTAAATGAAGAATTTCATTTCGGTCGACAATTTATCCGTCACGACTACGTCCAACACAGCCTGTAGCTTCAACACAGATGCCAGTTCCAATTACTTTTTCTACCTTGGTGACTTCTATGTGTCATCTGGCAAAAAAACCAGTTCTCCACAAGCATGGCAATATTATTGCTTTTATTGTTGCATGTTTTCGCCGAGCTTTCCTTTGCCTATATCTCCAGCGGTAGCAAACAGACAGACAAATATACCTGAGGCCAACTTTTAGCCACCAATAGTGGTCGACATAATTTGATACCACCTGCTGATTTCTGCTTAACTTTACGCGCACGTACAGACGTCTCCAAAATGATCCTCAGGTTCATTGTTATAAAAGTAGCTGCATTCGGCTCGAGATTTTAATGTAATAGGACATATAGAGACCAAAATGACAACACGTTTATGTAATCTGCTACATAGAGAGAACAAATGGCTACCGATCCGTTTAGAGAATTTTTATGTTATCTGATACATATATATTGTTTATTTCTTAATGGTTGTAGATAAAAATGGGGTTTTAGACGGCAATGTTCTAACATTGTGGGAGCGACTAAGCACTTGGCTAGCAACAATCGCAGACATTGATTGAAGACCTGATCCATTGTCTCGACCAGGCCTCACCCATCTTAGTCGGCTGATTCTTCACAATCTATTGATTCTGATGCTAAAGTGTCAGAGGATAGTTTCATCAATCGGCACCCGTCACATTTCTTAAACACTAAATTGCACCCGAGTTCCGATTGTATTAAAACGTTGCTCCCAGATCTTTACTTTCGCAAAGTGATTCGTCATTCAAATTAAAGAGATTGTTCAGACATGTTTGACAAATGTCTTTCTTTAATGGAATGTCTTTATCGCCTTCGTAACCCGTTGTTTTACTTGTGGAGAGATATACCACGTAGGATATTTATACAAACTTCTATTTGTATTTATATATCTGATCACAGTGATGTGCTTAAGTACAATGTATAAAATGGACGAGAAATTTATGCTTATCGCAATGGGTGAGATCATCCATTTTAGTGCAGGCAGTAATTGTAACTTATCTTTTTTTTAACCTATGAACATTGTGTGTGTGTGAACATGTATATATATATATATATATATATATATATATATATATATATATATATATATATATATATATATATATACACACACACACACACATATATATATATTTTTGTTTATATATATATATATATATATATATATATATATATATATATATATATATATATATATATATATAACTATATATATATATAACTACATTTACTAAACTCTCTGATATATATATATATATATATATATATATATATATATATATATATATATATATATATATATATATATAAATATATATATATATATATATATATATATATATATATATATATATATATATATATATATATATATATATATATATATATATATATATATATATATATATATATAAACTGCAATAAACTGACGACGAACAGTGCGAAACTAATAACTAACTAGCCTGAGCGCTTTCAACTCTTAATGAGTCTTTTTCTTTTCCAAAGGCAAATACAAAACATATATAAGACAAACAAATAAGCACAAAAACGTTGTGTTTGTAAACCTATATATATATATATATATATATATATATATATATATGTATACATACATACATACACTAGAAATATAGTAGATATACTATTATATTTTGGAGTTAAAAAAAGATTGTATCCTGGTTAAATCAGAACTCCTGGTTTGTTTCAGATTCGGTATGGTCAGAAATAAATTTAGGAACGATCTTTTAGAAGAATTAGTTGTTGGTGTTTGTTTAATATCATTCAGAATGATATTCAACAACACTGCTGGAGAATATTCTCAAAGATTTTTTTTGTACGGAGCCATTTTGAATTGAGGCAAATGATGATTACAGTACCAAAAATGAAGATTACGGCACAAAATAAACAGCAGATTATGTGAATGTATATTTGAAGCTATAATAAGGGGATCATTGATATTTTTTGTTGCCATGTTATGTAAAGATTCATGTGTCAAAAGAGCTCTAAAGTATTTTAAATATATAATTAAAAGGAAACCACTGTAAATAAACGAATAGCAGATTTTTATTAGTCTATTCTTGCATTAATTCTAGCAGGTCATTGGGGGGATTCATTATAAATTCCAGTAATTGTCTCAAACCAAGAATTTTATCAGAGCACTTTTGTATTATTAAATAAAATAATCACTTGAATTCAATAATTTTAAAAAAAATAAATTTCAGCCCACCTGGACACAACTTATAATACAATATGAAAGTGCTGATTCTTGAAGCCCTACTGAAAAATCCTATCAGATTATGTGTTTCTCTACTTGACCTCAGGTCACAAGTAGTAATTTCTAAAATAAAAACTTATTACCTAATGGAAAACAACCTTCTGGAATTATCTAGATGTTTACGAAATAAAAACCAGAACCCAGATTATATAACATACACTAGGGACATTCTAAACTCTAGATCTTGACCCAAATAAATACATTTACTTCTATTAATAATACTGATTTTAAACCCATACATATTAGATAATAATTTAGTTATGTAATAGTTGTTTGCAGAATAAAGTTAATTAATTGTCAAGCAGACATGAACTTAGTTTTGAAAAAAAAAGTCAAGTCAAACATACAATGTTACATTACAATAGTATGTAATGAAAATTTAAAATAAATTAAAATAAAACTAAATAATAAAAAGGAAAAGATTCTTCAAACTGGTGTTAGAGTTCTGGCTCTCTTTCCCATACCTCAAAATCATCTTTAGGTTAAATATTATGGTCCTTACACAGTTGAAAAGAAAATAAGTGAATTAAATTATAACATCAATACTCCTGGCAAGCAAAAAATGACAACAACTTTGATATATAAATATGTTAAAGGAGAATTTGATAGAGATAGCCAGGTAATTCATGCAATCAATTAGATATTACCTGTCCCACACCGTGAAGATTTTAAATGATATTATGAAACCGCACGGTAATGACTTTGGTGTAACCAAATTTTAGAATTTAGAGATTGTAAATAACATAAACCATAAACTTTCACATCTGCAACCACATGAAAAGAATGAACCAAACCAGCTATTTATTGAATATGTGCATTTGTTTTCAGATATTTCTATACGAACAAATAAGATCTACTTTAACATTCAAATTGTAGATTCCACACCTGTGAAACAGCATCATTACATCAAAATTTGTTCCTAAGACCTCTTTAATTGCAAAGAGCGCTATATATATTATATACAAATAAGGGGGTGATAAATCCGCTAGTAGTATTGACAACAAAGTAAAAATACATAGTGGCATCACTTGGGGGTGCTGACTGCACCGGGTGACACCATCAGATGGGGTTACACCAAAATGACTGTCTATAAAATGTTTGAATTTTGGTGCAGGAAGGATGTTCATGGGGGATGACATCGTGAGTTACCGCACTGGGTGACACCAACCCTAGTGAAAATACAAACTGATAATTTTTGAAAGATCAAAAATTTTTGCCCTAGTCAACAAGCGAATTTCAATGTTTAATAATACGTTTAGTGCCATTGATTTTTTTAATGAACATGTCACATTTTACGCTGCACTGACCCTTTTAAACACAAGGCTCGTATAAAATGAAAATGAATACTGAAAGTATAGTGACTATTTAAAGAGTAATTAGGACTATTTTTTCCTGTAAAATATCGTGGCGCATTTATGCGGTCAGAGCTATTTTAAGTGACAAAAGAAATCCCATTGAGTTATTTATAAACTTTAGGAACAAGATCATTGCCACCGATGAAATACATTCCTTCAACAGAAATGTTTATTGCTTTATGCTGAGTAATATCATAAAAATATTGCACAAAAAGTTACCATTCTATTTCAAATTTCGGTTGACACACAATCAGCTACGGCAGATTGAATATGTAATAATATGGCATTACTGACTGAATTAAAATTAATGTGGTATTTCTACGAGTTTTGTCCGCTACCTGAATTTGAATAATTTAAGCCTACCTGATTTACACTCAGCATAATAATTTCGACTATGTATATGTTCAGTGATTTGTTTTGCTAATTGATCCAGCTGACTATGTATATGTTCAGTGATTTGATTTGCTAATTGATCCAGCTGACTATGTATATGTTCAGTGATTTGATTTGCTAATTGATCCAGCTGACTATGTATATGTTCAGTGATTTGATTTGCTAATTGATCCAGCTATGTATATGTTCAGTGATTTGATTTGCTAATTGATCCAGCTGACTATGTATATGTTCAGTGATTTGATTTGCTAATTGATCCAGCTGAGTATGTATATGTTCAGTGATATGTTTTGCTAATTGATCCAGATGACTATGTTCAGTGATTAGATTTGCTAATTAATCCAGGTGACTATCTTCAGTGATATGATTTGCTAATTGATCCAGCTATGTATATGTTCAGTGATTTGATTTGCTAATTGATCCAGTTGACTATGTATATGTTCAGTGATTTGATTTGCTAATTGATCCAGTTGACTATGTATATGTTCAGTGATTTGATTTGCTAATTGATCAAGATGGCACTCCTAAAGATGATAGGTTTTATTAACTGTCGCGAAATGATGAAATTTAATCAAAGATTATACATATGAAGAGCTTTGAAGAGATGATATTCCAGAACACTGCTAGAAAATATTCTCAAATATTGTTTTGTACAGAGCCATTTTGAATTGAGGCAAATGAGGATTACAGTACCAAAAATGAAGATTACAACACAAAATAAACAGCAGATTATGTGAATGTATATTGGAAACTAGAGTAAGAGGATTATTGAAATTTTGTGTTGCCATGTTATGTAAAGATGCATGTGCCAAAATAGCTTTAAAGTACTTTAATCTATAATTAAAAGGAACCACTGTAAATAAACGAATAACAGACTTTTACTTGTCTATTCTTGCATTAATTCTAGCAGATCTTTTATTGGGGGGATTTAATTATCCGATTAAGATTGTTACCATTCAAAACATCCACTATGGCTCTTTCATAGTATTAGCATAGATTGGCTGTGTTAGCATAGATAAGCAGGATTAGCATAGATTGGCTGTGTTAGCATAGATAAGCAGTATTAACATAGATTGGCTGTGTTAGCATAGATAAGCAGTATTAGTATAGATTGGCTGTGTTAGCATAGATAAGCAGTATTAACATAGATTGGCTGTGTTAGCATCGATAAGCAGTATTAACATAGATTGGCTGTGTTAGCATCGATAAGCAGTATTAACATAGATTGGCTGTGTTAGCATCGATAAGCAGTATTAACATAGATTGGCTGTGTTAGCATAGATAAACAGTATTAACATAGATTAGCTGTGTTAGCATCGATAAGCAGTATTAACATAGATTGGCTGTGTTAGCATCGATAAGCAGTATTAACATAGATTGGCTATGTTAGCATAGATAGGCGGTTTTAGCCTAGATTCTAGCACATATACAGTCTGTTCATTAAGTCTATTCTGGATGATTCTGCAGAATATGCACTTTGATTTTTCCAACTTAAAATGTCTGACAACAATCAGACTTAAATTTTAAATGCTATTTAATTTAGTACTCTAAACAAAAGATCCATATCCTTTAATTTCTTTATTTCTCGCCTTGATCCAGTTGACATAAAGTTAGTTATTTATCTTTATTTTATTGTTTACGCACCACAGTATAGCAGCATTTTCTTCCTGTTGTTAATTCTGTACAAGAGAAGCTACTGTATCACTCATTTCAGATAAGGCTGTGTCATCCGCAGAATGATCAGATTCAGTGACATTCATATGAGCAGGTAAATCCTTAGTGAAAACGTGAAAGAGCAAAGGGCTAAGAATAGGATTCTAGGACAAAATCACCCTAAGACATAAACCCCCTGAGAGGGATAGGACAAAGGTCCCCTTGGACAGAAGCCTCCCGTCAGAGTTTATTTGTACTTGTTGGAACATCTGGAAATAAGGGCTCATATTTAAGTAATAGATGTTTTAGTTCATTCTTTGTGTTGCTGCTGAAACTGTGAAAGTGTCTGGTCCTGATTATTTACAATTTTCGAATTCCGAAAATTTCTTACCCCAAAGCCAATACAATCCAATTGCATTCCATTGCTTAAATCCTTACTGTGCGAGACATGTACAACTAAATTAATTGCATGATTAACCTGGCTATTTATATCGATATACTGGTACTCCTTTCATACATTTACATTCCAGTATTATTACTGTTATAATTTAACTCACTTAATTTCTTCTAACTTTGTATGGCCTTGATACCTAATCTGAAGAAATTTTAAACAATGAGCAAGAAAGACAGAACTTTATCACCAGACTGAAAAATATTTTCTAATTTTTGTTTTGTCAAACCTTAATTTTTCTTTTGACAATCTAGAGTGCAGATTAGTTCTTGCAAACTCAAAAACAGTTGACAACTTATACTTAAAATTGGAAACATAATTGAGAAGATTAATTTTTGTACCTTCATTAAAAAAAGTTTATTTTTTAACAACTTAATTGATCAACAAACAAATGTCCAAACACCAGTTCAAATAGACTTAATCCTAAAGATTCTTTAAATGATTCCCTCACAGGCAAAAACCCAGCAGTAAATAAAGACCTTCATCCCAGCTTTTTTCCCGTATCAAAGCAATATGACTAAATCATATTTTTGACTGTTTAATTATCTCTTTTTAAAGCCTCTTGGCTTATAGGCAGAAGACTTGAATTGTTTGATGCCTATTTCGTACATAACTTGCTGGAAAATTCCAGATATAACATTTGACCGTTGATCAAATTGAACAGATTTGGGAAGGCCAAATTGAATAGACAAAAACACTTTGAAAGTTTTTGCTATTGTTTTAGTTTTATTATTCATCAGGAATTGCCTCTTGGAATCTTGTAGACGCATAAATTATTACCAACAAGTATTCGATGCCTGACTTGGTCTTAGGTCAGGAATCAACGCATTCTATCGATCTACAATGGTTCATCAAATGTAGGAATGGATTGCAGATGAGCCTTGGGTATCTTTTGATTGGGTTTTCCTACCATTTAACAAGTATGACAAGATCTGCAGTATTTCTAAATATCTCTTTTAAATTTTGTTCAATAAAAGTGACTCTAGATTTTGTAATAAGTTTTATTAATCCCAATATGACCAGTCAGAACCGTTTCATGGTCCAGACTAAGAATTTCCTGTCTGTATAATTTTGGCACTACAATGTGATAGTTTTCTCAACATTCGTTACCATCAGGTATCTCAAGTGGTCTCCATTTTCTCAAAAGAACCCCAATTTTAACAAAATATGAAACAGGTACTTATGTGGCTTCACTTTCACTAATAATACTCTGAAACAAACAGATCTCAGTGATTGTCGTTTGTCATTCTGGTTACAATAAAGAAAATGAGAAGATAAAAGAGGATCACTGTGATTAAAACCTCCTGATTGATTTAAACGAGGTGTAAAAGTGATCTCATGAAAAGCCTGACCAATACATGTGTCAGTAATATAATTCCAGGTTTGAATTCATTATAAATTCCAGTAATTGTCACAAACCAAAAATTTTATCAGAGCACTTTTGTATTTTTAAATACAATAATCACTTGAATTCAATAATTTAAAAACATAAATTTCAGCCCAACTGGACACGACATATAATACAACTTAAAAATGCTGATTCTTGAAGCCTTACTGAAAAATCCTATCAGATTATGTGGTTCTCTACTTGACCTCAGGTCGCAAGTAGTAATTTCTAAAACAAAAACTCATTACCTAACGAAAAACAACCTTCTGGAATTATCTAGCTGTTTACGAAATAAAAACCCAGAAGCCAGATTATGTAACATACACTAGGGACATTCAAAACTCTAGACCTTGACCCAAATAAATATATTTACTTCTATTAATAATAATACTGATTTTAAACCCATTCATATAGATAATAATTTAGTTATGTAATAGTTTTTTGCAGAATAAAGTTAATTCAGGTTAAGCAGACATGAACTCAGTTTTGAAAAAAGGTCAAGTCAAACATACAATGTTACATTACAATAGTATGTAATGAAAATTTAAAATAAATTAAAATGAAACTAAATAACAAAGAAAATTAAATCTGCATAAGATTAGACCTGTGTTGATTTTTGATTTCAGAAGATTTATATCCCCCAAAAATATCAGAAGCCAAGAAATGAAGACGATGGCACTTACTGTGCCATGTCGCTCATAATAAAATCTGATTTAAGGTAAAACAAAAGATGATGGAGATGTCACTCAAAGTCTGATTGAGATAAACAGAGTCTAAGCACAAATCAGTCGTTATTTTCTTATAGAAAAGAAAAGAGCTCGCTTTAACTCGATGGCAATTTTAACATAACATTTAAAGTGTTCGTTATTTTCTTTTGCTAGCTTTCCAGTGATGTAATGTATGTCTTCAGCGAATTCATACGGAAAGATGACTGTCATCTAGCACCTGGTGTCTAAAAATTTACTTAGGAGCAACGTAAGCGTAATAAGCGTCTTTACAAGCGGCTTTAATGGCTTCAGGGTTCAGTGATTTGATTTGCTAATTGATCCAGCTGACTATGTATATGTTCAGTGATTTGATTTGCTAATTGATCCAGATGACTATGTATATGTTCAATGATTTGATTTGGTAATTGATCCAGCTGACTATGTATATGTTCAATGAGTTGATTTGCTAATTGATCCAGCTGACTATGTATATGTTCAGTGATTTGATTTGCTAATTGATCCGGCTGACTATGTATATGTTCAGTGATTTGATTTGCTAATTGATCCAGCTGACTATGTATATGTTCAATGATTTGATTTGCTAATTGATCCAGCTATGTATATGTTCAATGATTTGATTTGCTAATTGATCCAACTATGTATATGTTCAATAATTTGATTTGCTAATTGATCCAGCTGACTATGTATATGTTCAATGATTTGATTTGCTAATTGATCCAGTTGACTATGTATATTTTCAGTGATTTGATTTGCTAATTGATGAAGATGGCACTCCTTTAAGATGATAGGTTTTATTAACTGTCGCGAAATGATGAAATTTAATCAAAGATTCTACATATGAAGAGCTATGAATAGATGTTTAGTCAAAGCCTTGTTCAGATCGAATTTTCATTTTTTTCTGTCGGATTACTTTTGTGAGAAAGATACATGGGATAAATCTCCCATTCCTATGCGTGGGTGATACACTTTTTTGAAGTGAGGACACCATGACGAATATCTCTTTCTCACGTTATATATGCGCATGACCGTGTTTTCCGCCTTAAAATAAAGATCTCTCTTTAATACATCTCTCTTTAATCGCGTGATTTCTGTATTTTGTCAACAACAGGCCTTTGAAATTATATCACTGTAGTAATATTTAGAAATGTTCGATATTCTGACATTTCTAACTAACCTAATACACATACATATAGGAAGACTGATTTAAACCTTCGAAATGAAATGCTATCGCAAGATCTTGTGCATCTCGTACATTGACCATGTAAAAGCGAAGAAGTCCACAACAGGATCCAACGAGCCATCGGATCCTATGAAGACCTCTTGACCTCTGTAATAAAGCGAAAACTGAAATGGTACGGTCATGTCTCAAGATCATCTGGACTGGCAAAAACAATCTTGCAAGGCACAGTGTAAGGGTCCAGAAGAAGAGGCAGACAGAAAAGAGGTGACAATATTAAGGAGTGGATAGGCATGAGATTTGGAGATTCCAAAAGGACAGTAGAGAACAGAGAAAGATGAAGAGAATTGGTTACAAAGTGAACGCTGGTGCCCCAACGACTTCTTAACTTAAGGGAATGATGACGACGATGATGATATTGCAAGGGCCTGTTGACGCAGTAACGTTCTACAGCTACTATAGTAACAGAAAGTGGCAAAATCTTACGAATTTCCATCATGACGTAAGCATCTCTCACAAGAAAAAGATTAATTGTATCACAATCCTAAAACTTCAAGCGGTTGAAGCTTGTGTCCTACTAACAGGGAAATTTGCACTGATCGATCTAGCTACATGTACAGATGATATAGACCGATTTCTTCTTTTCATTACTGTTTACAAAAGGAAAATCAATTCTAGATCAAAGTTGAATCTAGAATTGTGTTATTATTTGTGTGTTATCACGTTTAATGGTAAAGACAAGAGTGAACTTTATTATTTAACCTGTTCATATTTATGTCATTACTCGTGGTATCCTTAGTACACAGTTCAGAAACTGTGTATCCTTTACAACGACGATCTCGACCTTTTGTCCCTTTACGCTGGTTTCTGTTGAAGCAGTATGTTTAGTTTATTTTAACTTTTTACACTATATCTTAAGGTAACAGTTTCTTATTGTTATTTCTAACTAGTTTAAAAATTGTATCAGAATTTACAATCTGCCATTTTGACATCGACCCGAAATTTTCGTTCAGAACAATGAGAACAAATAATCTTTCTTCGTGCATCGGCACTTTCACTAAAGATGAGAGCCAATCAATCCATCACGTGTCAGTGTAAAATAAAGAAACCCCAACTCAGAGGCGGAATTCACCTGTCCTACACGGTTGCATATGAAGGATTCAAGCTGTCCTAAGATTGCACCTGATGGCATGAAATTTATATCCACTGATCTTCTTTCAGAGGATGCCAATTTCATGTTCAGCATTTTGGGGTCTACAAAGCATTATATATTTCATAGTACTGATTGATATGGAATGAGAGCGAAAAAGAATGGTGTTGGATAGTGTAATTACATCCTCAGGATCCGAATATTGTTGACAGGAACTCAGCAAATAATAATTCCTGCCAAATATTCTCACGCTACGGTGGAATTTATTTCCCAGTGCCACATCAATCCATACTGTGTTCTATTAAAGCGGAAATGTCTGTATTTGTCAGATAAATTTGAACTGACCAAAATCGCAGGAAATCGATACAATCGGTAAAAAGGTAAACCCCGTGATACTCCATAATTTCCTTTCCTTCAGTAGCATTGGAAACAAGTTTCGTACATTTCTTCAGTTATTTTGTTTATTTACTATATTGGATATTTTACGTTGAGTTCGTGGCCTTTAAACTCTTTTGCACAGAAAAGGAACTATCGCTGAAGCAATCACGTTTCTGGGCACATTCACACCGATATAGACAGGAAGTGTTGTTGTCCTTCAAGCAGACAAGACACGAAGCAACGGAGATGCTTAAAAAATCAGTAAGGCACTTTAAAACGAACTGGGGGCTCAGAGAAAATGGTGGGTGCAATTGACCCAAAAAGGATACTTTTGAAGATTAACATCGAAAGTATGACCATTACCAGACAGAAGCCGTTACAGGTGTATATGAGTGAAAGTAAAATTATTTATTTATCCGTCCATTGAAGTTGTGTGCTCCTCCTTGTCTCGATCATGTAAGAACAGTGTTCAATTTGAACTACTTAAATTTTGATTGGATGCGGTCCCTTTTGTCTCTTTTGTCGCACAAATTTAGACCAGATTGCATTTCTGTATCGTACATATTTTGATAGCGAGTCTAATGTTAATTAGTTTCTCAATCAATTCTACGTTGCGATATGTAAACTTAGTTTGCAGTTGTGCGTCAGTTTTGTGTAAAAATCCTAATATATGACACGTTATCAAGAGTTATAGTTATCATTGATGGCCTTGTATCCATTTACGGTTCTAATAAACAGTTTTGCCAGATCTGCAATGTACGGCAACCCATTACCAAATTCCAATGGTAATTTGTTCTTCAAACCTCACCTTGTACAATTATAAATATTTCATTCAACCCCTTTTGGTTTGACCTGGTTCATTTTCACACATTAATATGGTCATTGCTGATTCTATTTTCAGAACATTACAAAAATTGTTTCATGGCTAAATTGGCTAAATTGTACTCTCGTTGTATTTGAATGATTTATAGTAATAGACCTGCATATGACCAAAAGAAATTATCTATAAGATTTGTACCGTCCTTCCGTCCATTCTGTCACAAAATGTAGCAATGAAATCATATTGCACACACACTATCCCCGGAAACATTTGAAAAGATTAAATAATATATGGAGTGTTTGCAACATAAAAGATGTATAACATTTCTTACATTTTGTTTTAAACGATTATCCTACATGAAAGACTGCTATTACAATTGGATTGGATTGGATTGGATTGGATTGGATTGGATTGGATTGGATTGGGGTGGGGTGGGGTGGGGTGGAGTGGGTCCCATGAGTTATGCTTCGTATAATCGATGATTTGGTCATTATATGTCAATTTCGGTATGTGTTTTGTCTGGTTGAAGCAATCTAGAAGCTTTGCTTTACATTTGATTATTACCACATTTTTAATAAAAAAAAATAATTTCCGTCTTTTGGATATGCTTGCTAAGAGATTTTTAACAGTGTAGAATTATTATTCTAGAAATATGAGGCAGGATATATTAAATATACTTTATAATTGAGTTTGTAATACAAAAATTTGGGCATGCATGTTGAATTGTAATAGGATGTTCATGGCTACCACACACGCACACACAATCCATTGAAAATGGGGTGTTTGTCATTTTAGCAACAGGCAAAACCCGTAAAAAAGGTGGTCAAAGATACTTATTGATTTTTAGTGCTTCCATACTTGAAAGATTCAACCTAGCATATCTCTGTATTTTCCACTCGCTCATGCATGGTAATAATTTATAGCATTATTATACATTATGATATCCATTGCAAACAGACTGCAGACTGGTGTGACTAGAAGGTAAATGATATTGCCCGTGCTGTTGCAGTCAGGTGTGACCAGTATGTAACTAATGTTATCCATTGTTATGCTGACAGTTGTGACCAGTATGTAACCGATGTTATCCATGGTACTGCCAACAGGTGTGACCAGTACGTAACTTATGTGACCAGTACGTAACTGATGCTACCTGAAATACTGCAGACAGGTGTGAACAGTACACAACTGATACTACCAGAGGTACTGCGGACAGGTGTGAACAGTAACAAGAAAAAATGATGATGCACGTGGTACTGCATCGAGCAAGAGTAATCAGTTGCAAAACTTATTTCTAATCCTGTCCGACATGTGGGACCTCGAGCAGTGGTCAGTTTAACTTACTTCATTTTTTAGTCATTGTGTTATTTCAGAATTGTAACTGGCAGTGGTCTGCCGATAAATCGTTTTAAATGATTATCATGCAAGAAATGCCGATATTGCAATCGTGGTGTGGTCCCGTGTATTATTCCTCTTATCAGCTAAAACCTTAAGCTTTGGCAACGATGCCCTATCGCTATCGGTTGGTCAGGTGGCTATTCGTACAGCTGATCAAATCTTATATGAGTGACATGTAAAACTCATTGATTTGTATCACAAAAAAATGAAAGAAGAAAAACACCAAGCTTCAGTTACAAAACCACCGATGAACCTCGCATTTTAGGAGATAGTTACGTCACAAAGATTTAGAAGATATAAATAAAATTATAGAATATACAAACCACTTTTAGTTATTTACTCACAACTAAAAACGTTTGCATTGGTAAACAATTGTACTTGATATAAATCATCTGCTGCACGAAGTCCTGTACTTTGCATGCCAATTACTCCAATGTACATAACAGAAAATGACTGTCGCTGAAAAATTATTTCATTTCTAGAATACAGATACAGAATATATAATAATTACTTACCTGAGGAACAATTATCATCCACATACATTTCAATGTTATTCTTCTTTTGGGGTGAACTTTAAATTTACTTCTAGGTTTAACTAGATCTATGGCCAGTGAAATAACATTAATTTTAATTCTCGGTTTAACTAAATATATGGCCAGGTAAGATAAGAAAAGATTTTCCAAAATGCTATATTTAAAATGCTATATTTAAAACTGAAAAAACACTGGCTTTGACGCGATTAATAAGCTTTGTAAATTAAACATCAAACTTAATCGCTGAATCATGAAAACCCACTTCCTGATTTGGGCTTTAGTAGGTCCCGTCTTCCAATATGAATACAATACAACTACGATACTAGACATACGACACTTTCAGTAAACTGAATTAAATTCTCAAACAATATTCACTGAAGCGTGAAATGTAGGTATAATAAATACCTCCAAGAATAAGACATACCTTAACCTGTATGAGTCTATATAAAACAAATTCAGAGAAACTCAACAAAATATAAAAAATAAAACGTGCCGACAAAGCTGTCGGAAAAATTATGCCTATGTTTTACATACACAAAATTTTTCTGCGTTAACGATAACATTAAGGAAATACATCTCAACTCTTTTCTTTACATAGACTTAATGTTTATTATTATTTATCATTATCATTACGGGCATTGTTAGCACACTATTGGATGTATATTGCCGAGGAAATAAGAGCTAAGCATCTTTCTCAAGGACGTTCTTTGCAAAGACGACAGATTATTCAGTTCTATTTGTGAGGCTACACGTGTAGAAATCTTTTTAAAAATTATGTCATGCCTGATTAAAATACAAACTTACAAAGTTCATAGACTTATTCGGCATGAGGTACAATGCCAATTTTCGATAATGCTTCAAAAGGAGTCTAAAAGTACACACAACACATTGGCTACAAAAATACATACATTAACATCGATTTTCTTGCCGAGTAAGCAAGAATATATAAACAAAACACCAACATTGTCAATTGCACTTTTTTATCACATTAAAGATTTACATTATTGAAATTGTTAGGGGGTTACAAACAAACGGGTTGATATACTCAGACTATGCCTACAAACATGTCTACAAACATGTCTACCTACCTACATACTTGATGAGACGCCTCTGGCATAAAAACAAATTGTGGACATTGCTCCTCTCCGTTCGTCCGTAATCTTAGAGAAATCGGCATCTGATTTAAACCTCTTTCAATGGTAAAGACGAAATGGGGATTAAAAAGTTTTGTCCCATACCGCTCTACCTATCTTCCAGTGCCATATGTCAAAAGATCGGCCGCAATGATACGATTTGCTGTCCGTTCGTCTGTAAGTTCCAGATAACCATTTCCAGTCGCTATGGGTCATACAAGTGGGAAGTTCGGTTCAATCTAATTTCTCCAACAGTATTCGACAGATTTTGATATGCGACATACCGTCAGATCGGTATTGAGAAGGCACATCCTACGGTATAAATTCTATTGAATTCGCCCTCTCCGTTCGTCCCTTTGACCCGTTCAGGGCAATGTCGGAAGGGCGCAACAAGTTATTCAATCCAGTTTTCATGTAGAAAGCTTTGGTCTAGTACGACATGCCATATGTCAGCAGATCGGCCATGATGAGACGCATCTAGGAGTGAGACCCCCATGCAAATCGCCCTGTCCGTTCGCCCGTACGGTGAAGAAAAACCAACGTCCGCGCGAGATCGGGCGCGTTGGTATAATATAGCTTCTAAGCATACATACATGCATGCATCCATGCATATATACATACTCATTGAATTAAGCATATTACATACATACACATATTACACTATTCATATTTACCTACCTACCTACCTACCTACCTACCTACCTATAATGCATTAATTAGTAAGATTCTTTGATATATTCTATTAAATTTATAAATGATAAGATGCTCTAAAATTTTCGGTCCTCTTGAGATGATATAGGGTTTTTATTTAAAATTTCCAAGTCGTTGATTTTCTACACTCTGCTAAGTAATTTTAAATAACCGGGACCGACTTATCTACAATTTGGTATAAGAAATATATAAATCATGCAGCTATATGTGTTTTCTTATTAAAATATATCCCAAAATTAAAAGTAAAATGTACATATTAAGTTTTAATTATTATTATTATTATTATTATTATTATTATTATTATTATTATTATTATTATTATTATTATTATTATTATTATATGCTCATCTTTTTTTATCCTTTAACATTACATTGTCAGAATCGTGCAATATTCCCCGATATTGTACACCTTCTTACTTATTTCAATTTATATATCTTGTCAGATATAAATAACAGTGATGTGTCCTTAAGCAATGGTTGATTGAAAAAAAATGGCTTTTCACTGAAAACTTGAGCTTTGGCCTTGGCACATGACAAAATGTGTCATTTTTGAGCTTTGTGGACAATAGCAAATTGCAAATATAAACATCAAGATATTTTTACAATGTCATACGAAATGAACCCCTCATCCAAGCATTCGTGAAGGATGTTGTGCATTATTGGAGTAAAGCCGGAGGCTGAGCATGTATACATAGCATGTTACTCTGTCGTTGGCGGAAACTGGAGCTCTTCAAAGAAAAGGAACTTCTATCAGTTATACAATACGTCACTTTAAGTACCCTATATAAACAAGCCATCTGCACGAGAAACCTCATAGTTTAAAGTTAAGTGTTTTGTTGTCTATATAATACAGGGAGGGAAAATCCCAATTTTTCAAGAACTAATGGGTGGGTGTATATATGCTCAGCCTCCGGCTTTAATCCAATAAAGCCCCTCATCCTTCACGAATGCTTGGATGAGGTGTTCATTATTTTTCGTAAAGCCTTCAGCCTCACATGTATACATAGCATCTTTAAAGACTGACAACAAAACATCTGCTATAAAACATGAACAGGAAAATTATTTAGATGATATTAACAACGGCTTCGGTGAAGCCTTTGTTATTAGCCTGGATATCTCTTAGGTAAAATTTTTGAAAAGTCTTTACTGAAGTCCAGTCTGCCATCTTTAATATATTGTGTAAGGAACATCCATGTCTAAAAGCAGCTGATGCTGCAGCAGTTCTGTAAGAATGAGCTTTGAATTTGGATGTATCAATTCCTGATTTTTCTAAAACTATTTTTAACCATCTAGCAATAGTTCTGGATGTCACAGCTCTGAAAGAACAATAAGATACCAAAACTTGATTAGATTTCCGAATATTTTTTGTCCTGTCAAGATAATGCAATAAAGTATGCATGGCACAAAGCTTTTCATCCTTATAATGTAGTAGTTCCATCTGGAAATTCTTACCTTGTCTTGAAGTTTTCAACAAATCTGAAAACCTAAATACAATTTTATCTGCCATACAAGTCATGTTATGTAAATTCAACGATTTTAGAGTTTGTGCTCTTGGAGCTGTGGACAAAGTAATAAGAGCAACCAGCTTCATTGTTAATAATCTTAAAGATAGAGTGTCCAGAGGAAAGAGAGTACACAGATAGTTTAAGACTAGGTTTACATCCCAAGTGACAACATATCTTGGCTTTGGTGGACTTTTGTTAAACAATCCCTTCAAGTATCTGTTGATCAACACAGGGTTAAGGCTCCACTCATTTTTAAACATTCTCAGAGTAGTAAGTAACATAGCCTTGTGAGTATTTCTGACACTGTAAGACTTACCTTCAATTACCAAAGATTCTAAATATGAAATAACTGTTATCTCAGAGACACAAAGTGGATTAATTTCCCTGATTTTACACCAAAAATACCATTTTTTCCATGCCTAATTATATTGTTTTGATGTTCCTGGCTGCCATGAATTGATGATGATGTCCACAGCTGTTGTTGGAAGTCCTTGGATTTGGAGCAATCTCCTCATACAGTCACTGCGATTAAAGATAGGGTCTTTCCTAGGGGATGAGTCTGCCCATTGTGTGGAAGAGTCAGTATATTTTTGTGCCTTAGAAGTCTGATTGGAAGAGAAATTAAACAACACAAGAGTAAAGGAAACCAGGATTGTGACGTCCAATGTGGAACGATTAAGAGTGCTTTACTAACTTTATCAGCACTAATTTTATTCAATATTTTTCCAATAAGATTAAAAGGGGAAAAATGTATGGCACTAAATCCTGCCAGGAGAAAGAGAAAGCATCAGTTTTAAAACCACCTGGTTCTTGAAACCATGAGACAATCTTCTGTAATTGACAGTTTAGTCTAGATGCAAAAAGATCTATGTCTGGAAGAAAAGTCTGTGCACACAATCTTTGGAAAATTTCTTTCTTTAGCATCCATTCAGTGGAGTCAGAAAAATGTATGGATAGAAAATCTGCCTGTATATTAAATTTGCCAGCAATATGGACTGCGGATATAAAAATTTTCCTTTCCAAGCACCAGTTCCAAATCTGTCTGGCTAAGCGATCTAAATGAATTGATGCCATTCCACCCATATTATTAATACATGTATTTTTATTGTTTTAAGCAATTTTATGTGGCTTTATCAAATAATATATCGACCATGTTATCTATAAATATCATCACTTCATCTGCCCATCCCGCTATTATCATATCATTTTCAACCGCGAATAACCATACTGATCCATATTTTGGTGATGTATGATAACCCACCTTTTTTAATGCAATCATTATTTTAGGTTTTATGCCAATATATTGCTGACGCTTCTCTGATTGAATTAAATCTTTTACAAAATCTATTTGTTAGATCAAATCCAACATGCCTGATTGAAGTATTGTTCATCATATATATTTCATTTGTTTAATATAACATTTTGGAGAGATGACCCATCCGCTGACAAAAATTTTAACGTTTTTTAGTGGGGTTTTGTGAGACAACATCATCAACTACATATGCTAGAGGTGGGATAGAGTGGTTGGTGAGACAACATCATCAACTACCTGTGAGACAACATCATCAACTACCTATGCTACTGTAAGATATTCATTTCCATAATACTCCAACACTTTTCAACAAGGTCATGCCTTTTAGCAGCTAAGGTCAAATCTCATAAAAATCGTCAAAGACCACAAAAATATGTTAAGGAAGCAAAATAACATGCATTTTAAAGCACAAATTAACAATCATTAACAAAACGATGTATTATGAATTATTTTCTAAATAATTTGTAATTATAAAATAATTAATAGACAATACAGATCAATATAAATACTAGAGTAAAATTATATCGAAAAACAGTCAGGATATTTTTAGTATGAGTTTGAAACGATGTTGGCTAAAAACCAATTCCAGATTAAACAAAAATAAATTTGGAACATTGAAGAAACATGCACAGCAGTCATAGAAAAGATACAATAATTATCAGAAGACGAAAGTATTTAGATAATTTCTTTTTAAGTAAAACTTACGAGTTTATTTACTGGTTGTTCCCTGAGAGAGAGAGAGAGAGAGAGAGAGAGAGAGAGAGAGAGAGAGAGAGAGAGAGAGAGAGAGAGAGAGAGAGAGAGAGAGAGAGAGAGAGAGAGAGAGAGAGAGAGAGAGAGAGAGAGAGAGAGAGAGAGAGAGAGAGAGAGAGATGATTCGGTACATAATGCCATTCATACAGGGCAAAAGGGTCAATTCAATTACTTAGACCAGCTGATGACCGAAGATGGCCAAATGCACCATGCACTATTAACTCAAAGATGAGATGGACAATCACGAAATAAAAAATGAATCATCTTGTATATACAATGTACATCCTTACAAAGCTATAAATAATCTTACCCTTAAGTTATGTACAATCAAACCTATGTATTACAATAGCCAGTAAGTGGACCATCTGAATACCTGTATGAGAATGAGTTTTTTATATATAGGTAACTACTTGGCTTTAATATAGAGATGGCCTTTAGAGATATGTTGATTTTTACCCATATATCCTTTTTATACAGGTAAATACTGGCCTATATTCATAGATAGTCGTTATACACATGTAAATACTGGTCTTTATAAACAATCCTTATATACATGTAAAAACTGTTCTTTATTCAAAGACAGTCCTTACATACATGTAAATACTGGCCTTTATTCACACATAGTCCTTTTAAAGGGGTAAATACTTAGCTTTTATGCACATGTAGTCTTTATATACAGGTAAATACTTGGTCGTTATACACAGATTCTTGATACATAAATAGCCTTTATAAAGAGGTAAATACTTGGCCTTTATAGATAGTTAGTCTTTGTATACAGGTAACTTGGACTTTATATAAAGTATTTATACACAAAGAGTAATTATATCGTAGCAAATTTGAATGTTATGTACAAGCCAAATTTGAATATATATGTCATTCCATACAAAAATAAAAGTCACTGAGATAAATAACAAGGATATAAGAATTTTAAATAAAGTATAATAGAAATGCATTTTTAATCAATGCAATGGTGCTTTCCTGAGATCTATCATTTGTCGAGGTTATATGTTTCTACTTAATATTCACGTCTGGAAGTTTTCACTGATTCAAACAAGACATAAACTGAGCGAATATAATTTGGAAACTGAATCTCCACGACAGAGCATACATGACTAGTGCCTGCAATTCTTTCAACAATGATGAGTTATTACATATCGACTGACCACAAAGGTTTTAAAATGATGAAGGGCACTTTTACATCGAGGAAATATTAAATATAATTTATTGTAATCTTATGCTTTGACAGTATCATACACGTTGCAAGAAAGACAACTTTCTACGTATGATCAGGTTGGTCGGTAGATATAAGTAAAATTCTACGATTTTAATCCTTCCCTAGGAGAAAAACATTTTCTTCGTTTTTGGAGGGTGGGGTGGTAGCGGTGGTGTTAGGGATAGACTGGTCTAACTTTACAATAATATATAATGTTTAGAAGCGTCTCGAATTGATAAGTAGGGGACCCTTCAAGTCCAACAGTAAGATCAGTTAGTAGCTATATGAATTTTGTATGCACTTAAACTGTTTTCTCAAACGTGACACGCTTCTGGGATGCTGCTATTGGTTAAAATCTTAAAATGTATTGAGATTATCACCCTTTGACTGCCTATGCATTTATTTAACATTCACATTTAAAAACCATCAAATGCATTACAGTTACAGCGTATCCCAGGCCGGGCAGGTCTTAATTGTTTTGCCCCTAAGTACTATTATGGAAACTATAAATATCTCCATTCTAGCACCACATACGTACCGAACATGAAAAGGCATATTGCACATGCGCAGGTGACATCGGCTAAGAGCTCCTATATACGTTCAGGAATTTAGATAAGATGCTGAAGTTTGGAGATGGGGGTCGAATGGCTCAACGCAGGGATATCTTTTATAATCTCAAAATTCAAAATTGTTTATCAGAAGGTAACTGTAAAATTTCTTTAGTTATTATTTTACCCCGTAGAATGTGTGATTCTGATATTAGACGTAATGCTAGTATTTAAGTGGTGGAACCATCGTTTGCCTCCTGCTGCTGCTAATGTTGCAGTAGGTCGAATAGTTCAAAAGTTTGAAGTTCCATTTCTGCAAGGTTACATCTATTCTTGCTATATTTGTCCTTCTTGTGAAGCTGATTTTTCACGATTATTAAAAAAATATAGTCATCAAATGCCGATATTTTAAACGAGTACATGGACACATTCTCTCCTATAATACTTACGAAATGCACGTACGACTAAATACCATTTCTCTCTACGTCATCTACGTCATCGTATTTAAATATTTCATAGCAAGTCACGATTACTTGTATAACCTCATTAAACGTAAATTAATGTTGAATAGGACGCCATTCGTTTGAATTTTTTTGTTCTATGCTTGTTTTTTGACCCGATATTCATTCAAGATACAATTGTCAATAATCTAAATGTTCTTTAAAATGTTTATCAAAAAAAGTTTCTGACAAGTGAGAGAGTAAATTGATCGCAAAATTACTTTGCCTCGGTCTTGATTTATACAAGCTATTTATTTATATATTCGAGACTACTCTTTATGTTCTGAGCACTCATTAATTTTAGATAGCGGGAGAAAGTTCTAGCCATTATGTAACAATTAGGTCAGTTATAGACGAAATAAAAAAATAGTGTTCCAGCTACGAATGTGTTTGTTTTTTGTTTTTTTTGGCGAATAAGACAGTCTGATGATACTCTTATGAAGACGAAACTTACTTGTTGTCTGATAATTCACAAATTTGTTGGAATTTCGTTCTTCCTTTAAATCATTGGCTCCTTCCCTTTTCCTAAATAATTTCCAGTAAAGATACTATGGTTCATAAAATCGAAATTTCCTTTTGACCCTACAATGATGATGCTTCTAGCAAATGAACACTCCAAAAGAGCCCAAAAGCTCCCTTTTTGAACTATGCTTTATGTAGCGATGAATTTCTTTTAACTAAAAGTGGGAAACACACAAAACCATTCTCTCTAAGTTTTGCGTTGACAATAAGCTTTTAAATGGGAGAAAGTCGTTCACACTAATTACGTGAATATAAAAAGAAACTCAAAATTAACTGCTCAGTCCAGGTGCAAATTTTAGCCCAAAAGTTTTGTGTTGTTTATAGGTTATATGAAAACAAGACTTTTTCCTGGCAGTAGTTTCCCCGAGTGTTTTAACATAAAGGTTTGTTTATGCTTACTCAGAATAAATTGCTCATCATATTAAAATGCATTATTCCTGCTTCGAATACCAAAAGACCGTAAGATATCCGTCATTCTGTTGCTCCAATAACCCTTCTCCAGTATTATTAATTTGCATTCTTCCTGAGCGACAAAATTGATTATGGGTTCCCACCTCATAGGTTGACTCGCCACTCGATGTACAATTCTGAGCATGAAAAATTAAGGAATCTGAATTGTTATGAATAGTATTGGAGTCGCTGGAAGTTTCTGACTCGGAATTGTTCTCAAATTTCATAGAATCTTCCTCATGACTTGATACTGAAAACGATGGGATATCCATTAGCTGATACTGAGAAAGTAATTGAGACCTTCTTTTAAGACGTTCTATTTCACGTGTATCGTTTTGATATACAGAATGCATCCCTATTTCCGAATTAAATTTTACTGACGGTTCATCGCGTCGTTTGTACCGTCCCCGTTTTGTCCTCATTCGGACCGGCGACTTACTCTCAGAGAATTCTTTTTGATCAGTAGATAAAGATGAACATTCAGTGTTTTGAAATGTATTATTTGCAACCTTTTGTAATCTGAGCATGTGTCCAATCGGCAGGTCATCATCAGAAAAGTCTGGATAATTCTCACTTGAGGAATCTTTGCTTCCAAGCGTAAACTGACTAACATCAGATATACTGAGAATCCCAGAAACACGTTCTACGTCATCATGTGAACTGATGCAGGGAAGAGGTAAAGGAGCGAGTGATATTCTGCCTCCAAATGATCTAAAAAGTGCCCTTTGGTGAGATCTTCGTTCTGGCACATCAGGAGGCGATTCCAAACCTTCTTGATCACGGTTAGTAGACGCTTGTATACGTTTTTCATCATTCATCCTGCGATGTAATGGCCACCTAAAAGAAGTAACATATGTCCATTATCAAATTAATATATACGCCTGAAGACATTTCATTTACACTTACTTTTGCTGCTATTGTGCAAAATCAGATAATGAAGACAACAATAAAGGCTGATATCGCTCATAGCGCACATGCCTTCGTTTGAAGGACACCCGTATGTGGAAATATCCAGCTTTTTGGCAAACACTCTAACAAATAGGTATTCCAAAATTTCATCCATATCAAAGAAATTAAGGCAGTATAACTAGCCATGCCAACAACAACTAATCACTTAAGTAGCTGAATGAAGGTATGATGGTGATTTTCCATCGCTACAAATACTCTGAGCAAACGTATCTATGTACGAATTCAACACTTTACAAGAAAAACAAAGTTACGTACACTGCAATACCATTCTAATTCAGGGGAGTGGCTGTTTGGCTTTGACTTATAATGGATTTCTTGACACTGAGCGAAAGCATAAATAATAGATCTGACACCAGCACTGTGTCAGCATAGACATCCTCAGCACACTTAGCAGTGCCAGCCAAAAAGGCCATAGTTCATTACTCAATCAATTGCACAATTAGACACAAGATGCGGAGTACCAAAATACTTAACACCTCCCTCTTCCGAAGTCTAGGTAGACCGAGATATTCTTCATCGAAGTGTAAAACACAATCAAAATGATTATAATCCATGAAGTGCCAACTAAGTACGACTCCAGCTCTTTACGCATATCTCTGCACAAGCCGCCAGTACCTGAATACACAGCCCATCCTTCGCTCCAGACCCGTATTGACCTAGATACACTTAAAGGGTAGAAGATAATGATCATGATAATGAAACTTCTTTCTAACATAATGCGAAGTCACATTGCCATGAAAAATTATACTCTTAATGACTTGAAACTTACGATCAGGAATCTTCAATCTGAAATTCATTATCTAAGATTATAAACTGAAATGTTTGCGGTAAAGAGTAATACTGGACATAATGTCACTTGCCCAAGACTTAAAACGAGACAAATAAATATCTCAACTAAATAATCTAATTAATTTGAGCACTGGCATTTCAAATGATGATAAAATTAGATAAACAAATCATCCTCTTAATATAACTAAATAACGTAATGTAGAGAGTTTCGCCACTGATTCCAGAATAATTTCAATTATAAACAATATCACCTGTTTTGAAACTGACTAGGAATTCGGTTAACCTGACTTTCGGAATTTCTATTATGAAGTGAAGTTAGATTAACTGATGTTTACATCGAATTAAAAGTACAATTCAACCTTAGAACTTTATGAATCAGTCTACCTATTACACACAAATGAATATTTCAGAACGTATTTATTTTCAAAATGTGTCGAAACGTTGAGAAATTGCCGAAATTTTGGCATTGCATCCCGGCAAACTAATGGAGTGTGTTAATAAATAAAAGTATCTAATCTTAAACCTTTTTCATAAAGAGCAGTCAGATCTAAATTACAGTGGGGGACAGAAGTATTACTTATTAAATAAATTGAGAACTGATCTCCACCATAGAGGTCGTCACCAGTTTCTTCGAGAAATGAAGTAAAACAGATAATTCACGGATAGTCAGATCTAATGACAAGTATGATGCTGTGGCAGAATGTTCCTCATTTAAAAGGCAAAGATTTACGTTAAAACTAAGTCTTCCGTGTTCTTTCATCTCTTCCTATTGGTTGTAGTTCTGTTGTGTTTACAATAATTCAATAATACTGTTTCTTCTGGCGTACTCTCACTCTGTTTAAGATCTAAGTAAGTAGCGTTTGATATCAAATGTAACAAGACATATGATCCTCTTTATTTCACATAACGATTAGAAATCAAAGTCAATGTCCTTGACTTCCCTTAAAAAAATCATTGATTAGGTGTTCAACACAACTGTGTCTTCAGGCTTACACTCTCTCTCTCTCTCTCTCTCTCTCTCTCTCTCTCTCTCTCTCTCTCTCTCTCTCTCTCTCTCTCTCTCTCTCTCTCTCTCTCTCTCTCTCTCTCTCTCTCTCTCTCTCTCTCTCTCTCTCTCTCTCTCTCTCTCTCTCTCTCTCTCTCTCTCTCTCTCTCTCTCTCTCTCTCTCTTTATATATATATATCATCACAATAGTCAGTTTTTAAAGCCTAATTATAGCTTCTTTTTTACATCTGGATCTTTGCGTAAATCGACAATTGATTATATACTTGGCCCTTCTGACCACCTGTCTTGCTAAGGCTAAGACCGAAGTAGTGACTTGCACCGGAATGGCAACGGCATGGCCTTTCATCCTTTAGCTCTCAGGATCCTACGATCAACCTATTCCACTAATAGCGAACAGGTTTCCTCCCTCAGTCGCGTGTAAGATATGCAGGAAATTTGTCCCCATGGCTTTTGAGAAGTTGAAAAGAGCGATGTTGACGAATGTCACACCACAGACAATAAACAACGCACGTCGGTCACAAAGCCGTATGATGAAACTCACGTACCACATTGAAATACAAACTCTAATCTTTTTATCCAATGTATCAAGTATTAACATTCTATTTTCGATATATGTATTATGTCACGAGTTTATGCCACTTCTGTGTTTATATAACTTGCATACGTAAAATAATCGAAAACTTTCTTTTCATTTTAGACAAACGCATACACCTTTTTTCTATGACATGCAATAGATAGTTTAAAAACGACGAAGAAGTCTTACCTTTCTTCTATTTCACGGATCAGTTCTGTAATAGTGAGCCTTTTGATTTTTTCTCGGTACCAGCATTTTCGAAGTATTTCATACAACCATTCAGGACAGATACTTGGGCGTTCTGGTACTTCATCACAACTTAGGATATCTTCTATCTGAAATTAAAGAAGAATTACTTTTACGAAAGTGTACCATGTATTTATTTTAACACATTAAATCTGTATTCCCAACATGTGTTCTACTTCTGTATTTTTTTGGTCTTTAAGTGAAAGACAGTATTGTTGCGACTTATTTGGATGTAATATGCGACTGCCTCTGTTTTGTGTTAACCATAATATGATTTTGTTGCCATATGACATTGTCGATATTGTGTGAACTTAATCAAGGTGCTATGATGTTATCTAATCCCATAGTTACATGGCAATAATATGTTTTACAAAAATGAAGTGTCCCTTTTGAATTTAAGCCGGAAGCATAAACCACTATTCTCTAAGGTTATCACTTACATAACTTAATTTCTTAAGATTAACTCCAATTAAAACTTGTATTCGTTGTTGTTCTATACTATATATAGTTTTCTTTTAGTAAGTTTAAGAATGAAAACATTTGTATTCAGCTCTCTGAAAAGAAATGAAGAAACAGTTATATCCATAAATATATGCTTATTTTTGTATGGAAAGTCTAGTTAATTGCTGAAAACCTTCGATATACTCTTTATGCTGTTTATTATCTAACCTTATCCAATGGGAATTTAAACATTACATTTCACTATTTACCGCATCGTGAAAAAAATAAAAAAATGAAATTAAATTTATGAAGTGCCAAGTTTAAACTGCCTAAAAATGTTTCTAAAGAAACAACGGACGTGGAATAAGAATGTAATTAGCGAAAGGCTTCAAAACCGATGGAATAAGTTTTGTACTCTTTTTGATTCTTTTCTCAAGAGTTTTTGTACTGAGTTTCATCTACATGTAGAGACCACACGGACAGCTCTAACAGAGCTGCTAACAATACATGTATAATATTTCCTTTTAGTAACTTAACTTATTTAGTAGTTATCAAAAAGAACTCGCATAAAATGTCGGATGAGTCCACTTCCAAATGTTGCCACGTTTGTTAACATCAGGAAGGTATGTATATAGAGCATGAAGAATGGCTTTATTTTATCCTTGAATCGTCGAGTGCATAATACAGTCATGAAATTTTAATACTTCGTGTTTGTTAACTAATAAATGCACTTGTATTCGAGACGGTAACATAATTTATAGGAGACAGTGACCTAGTTGTGTGTGCCTTTTACTTTGCAGGATAGTATAGTTTGAAATTATGAAGAGCAGACTTCAGCCATGTATATAAAAGAATTAAGATATGACAAAAAGACTAAAGAATATTACCACGCGTTTCCGATGAACGGCAAATGGGATGCATCCTAGTTGATTCTTAACTGGGTTAGGTATATGGAGATCGAGCGCTGCAAACATCTCGTATGCTGTCATGGCAACCATATAAACATCCGACTTACGCGAGTAAGTTTTATCTCGTATGACCTCAAGTGGAAGCCTTGGAGTAAATAAAAAACGAAACTTCAGAGCCCAAATAACTGTATTCAGTCAACACAGTGATAGTAGATACAATAATACACATTGCCAGAATGCACTCATAAGAAACAAAAAATGATCATTTTAATTCCGAGTATGAAAGTCTAAGAATACTAGTAGTAACTGTAAATTTCAATTAAATTTCAATATTGTACATTAAAATATATAATATCCTCATTCTGATAACGTTATTATGTATTCAACAAAGTATTAACTAAGTATATGAGATAAAACAACGTTGCGTCCAAACGTTTTATCTTAGATTTATGACCTTGAAAATACTGTCAAGGTCGACCAACCAGTTAAATCTGTCCCTGAACACATCATCATCAAACAGCCAGTCCTCATTCGGGTCTGCTAGTGGTGCTGCTCTCCCCAATCTTAGGAAACATATCTGAAAATAAAAGAAAACGAGGCAAAGATATATATTGTAACGTATATGTAATTAAATTGCTTGTGTGTTAGTTTTACAATTCATTTTATTTTGTTTCATTACATTTTATTGTAATTATTATTTTCACGGGGTTCGATATTTTTTTAAAGTACATTCTGTTGGTACAGAAAAGTTTTCATTAGCATTATTTTTAGCTGACCTAGTTCAGACACTTGGTTACATGAAGTTTAAATGATTGGTCAGTATCAAGGATATATATATATATATATATATATATATATATATATATATATATATATATATATATATATATATATATATATATATATATTCATTACCTGCGTGATCACCTTGTGTTATCAACATTTGGGAGCATGTGTCAAGTGCCTTGTGTATAGTGATCATGCGACCTATCATAAGTGTCAAAATAACATTTTAGTGGGGTTTGATACTCAACACCACTGTTTTTGTAATTCAGTCGTAAAAGTAACTTCAAGAGATCAGAAGTATTTTTGTTGCCAAGTTGCAGTTAATAGTTACTTAAGGATAATCTATATTCTCTAAAAAAATAAGTGCTTCGTCGTCAAAGCTTTGAAAAAACAAACATTCATTAGGAGTGCTAAAGCAAGAATATTTTTTTTATGGAACGTTTGACAATTCTTTTATAATTCGTAAAATTTCAACCTGGAACTTTTGATATCGGTACTTCATTAGTCTGACGTCAACGTCAGCCATCTTTGAATTTCGCCAGGATTCTAACTTGGATTTATTTAGGCCATTTTAGTGACAGTATTTGTATGTTTCAATTCTGAGATTAATTTTTGGATTATATTGACAAACTATAAGTCCTTTTTCATATTTTTACTTTTTTTTCTAGGGAAATGTATTTTTTTTGGTTAAAATTCACAAAGCTTGTGCGCTTCAGTCTTTTCTTTGTTACTTTGAACGAGCCGTGAGATATATATATATATATATATATATATATATATATATATATATATATATATATATATATATATATATATATATATATATATATATATATATATATATATATATATATATCACGTTATCCAGAACCCATTTCAATTTAAATAATTCACTATAGTACCAGAATAATATTTTAGTGTAATGGGGATATTGGAGTTCCAATGCAATTTCTAAACCATGAGGGCGTATGAGTGCATTTTCGATGGCCCAACGGCAACAACACCTTGTTATCTCTCTCAAGACACCTTGTTACGCCAATCATTTTGCGGGCCACATAATACGGCTAAGAGGGCCACGTGCCTGAGAACCCTGCTCTAAACAAATGTTTCCTCCCAAAAATATTTAAACATAACATGAAATACGTGTGAATACTGCTCTTACAATATAAACATAAGAAATAGTACTGACTTAAACTGTCCAGTTCCATTTACTTGTATACAAGAATAGGTGCTGAAAACGTCTTTTGCTACTACTAGCAAAGATCATTATGTGCGACAGTCATGAACAAAAACTACACATAATATGGATACAGTAATGTGCTAGAGTTACAAAAATTATAGGTTTATTACGCCATGAGTTACCCCATATATCAAACTAGCATATCGATTTTATTATTGGAAGGAAACATAATTTTCTTGCGATGAAAGAAAATAAAATATTTTGAACACTACTTTTGAATTATTATGAATTAATTAAAGGCATTCTGGATAACATAATTCGGAACATTACAACTGTTGGTACATGGAAATATTCATTAATATTGGTACATCAGTATATTCAATATTGGAATTCATTTGAAACATTACAACAGTTGGTACATCGAAATTTTCATTAATATTGGTACATCAGTATATTCAATATTGGAATTCATTTGAAACATTAATTATGATTGAACGTTTAGGATTACTTGGGATCTATTTCAGAATATTGCAAGTTTCTCTTAAATATTCAGTTTGAATTCTAGCGATAGAAATAGGTTGTTGCATTGTTACAAATCTTGTTGATTTCGCGTCTTTTCATTACGGAGTTTAAGACCATTGTATCTTAGTAACATTAATTCGTACCAAGATCATTCTGAATTTCATTCGGAGCGTTCGAGTCTTTTGAACTTGAATAAATTTTCAAAATTGTTTTTTATTTGGTTCAGAATACGGTTAAGTTCTATTATACAACTGATAATTAAACTTAAACTATTTGCTACGTTTCTACAAAACATGTTGGTTTTGCTTTACTTTCTTTTACTTAGTTTATGACCAGAGCTTCGTGACTCTCTCTCTCTCTCTCTCTCTCTCTCTCTCTCTCTCTCTCTCTCTCTCTCTCTCTCTCTCTCTCTCTCTCTCTATATATATATATATATATATATATATATATATATATATATATATATATATATATTCTTACGTGACAAGGGATCGTACTCAGTAAGAAAGAAAAGAGTGAAAGCCAACAAGGATTGTAAATTTTAACATAACAATCTATTTACCTAGACGACAATGTAAAATTTGGTAAATAGGACTTAAAGTTGGTGAATATAATCAAAAATGGTTCTAAGAATAAAAACACAAGTCCTATAATTAAATAGTCCTATAAGAATCCAAGTTCGAGTCCCGACAACGTACCAATATGGAAGGCGCTGACGTCTGATGAAGTCCAATCTATGAATAACAAAAATTCATCACTTGAATCACAATCTTTGTTTCCGAATAATTCTAGAATAAATTTCCATGAATATCTTTCATAATTTTTTATAAGAAATTATATTTGTTAAGCGTCCAGAAAAATAAATTATTAAATCCAAAATTCAGTCGAATGACAAACATTATTGACAACAAATTAAAATGTATACATACACCTTGTATCTTCAAGGTTTTGAATGACTCTGCCCCAAACAGTATTAGAATGCGTATTTAATTTCCCGAAACCTCATTCCAAGTCTCGCGAGATTAGTCATGTGGTCTCTTAATACACTAGTTTTGTCACGCAGTCCAGCACAGACCCACTTAAAAACCAATCGTAAAAAGGTTGTTTACAAACGTTGATCACGTGATGAAAGTATGTCCCTGATACTGACCAATCATTCTTACTTCCTGTTGACATTATTACCAGGGTAAGACGGACTCGATGTGAATTCTCGCGTAGTACTATTTCGTCTTAAGTAAACAACTTTGTGATAAAAATATATCTCACAACTAAAAAGAATCCAGAATCCGAGAAAACTATTCATTACAATTAAATACAATGAAAACATGAAAAATATTTAAACCTTACACACAAGCAATTTAATCACATATACCTAACTATATATATATATATATATATATATATATATATATATATATATATATATATATATATATATATATATATATATATATATATATATATATATATATATATATATATATAGATATATATATATATATATATATATATATATATATATATATATATATATATATATATATATATATATATTGCTTTGCTCGAAGCCTATATATGTCGAAGAATTCAAGCGGAAGCTATTCTCACATATTAACACAAGTATCTTTCCTGAAAATGCCTAAATTGGACAGTAAATCACCAGGTGGAGAGAGCTCTTGACAGATGATCGATCTAGTAGTCAGTATATGTAACTATATAAAATAAAATTAAGACTGTTGTGGTTCCCGTTCAGATCACATTTTCTAGAGTTAAGTAAATTTTCTGAATAAACCGTTCAAAGTTATTATCCATAAAATGAATGATTCAGCTTTGTACACTTCTTTTTACTGCGTTTACCTTTTTGTCTTCGGTGACGCAGATATCCCGAGCAGTTATACATCGCACTAACCATCCGTGAGAATGGAATCTTTCAACACACTTTGCGATATTCAAGAAAATCTCTGTGTACTTGTCAACGTTAGTACCGTACTCTCGCCTCAGCACAAGATTTAGCAGGGTATTTCCATTAGGGTAAGTATATTTCTGGAATTTAAAACGACAAGCTTGATGAAACATATTCTGGCCCAGTGAGATTTCTTGTTTCGAAGCAAAGAGACTTATTTCTGCTGACCAAGATCGCATTCAATTGTTACCTGTACAATTATATTTTGTATTATTATGTTTTATTTTCTTAAACAGTTGTTTCCTGATATGTTAAAATTCTGAAAATCATTATGTTGTTTTATATTTAGCATTGAATAAGTCACTGTAGTCTTTTCTTCATTTTATTTGTCTAGCTTTATTAGAACATAAACAAAAAATCTTTAACTAATATTTATTACACATGAAACTTTTTTAAACGAGACGAATAATAACAGATGCTACGAAATACTTGTAGTGTGTTGTATGGCATTTTATTCAACGAGTTTTATGTAATATATTACTTGTCTAATATGCACGAATTTAAGACGCTATTCGTCACTGAAGTGATCGCTAGGTGGCGTGTCAGAGCGTCATGGACTTTTTAAAATCTAACGTTTCAAAGCCTATAACTGTGATTGCTTGGTGTTAAATTATATTGTTCACCATTTGCAAAATGATTTTTGTTGCTCTTTCAAAGCCTGTTTTGCATGATAAACTTGACGATAACTGCAGCAAAATGTTCCCCTCACCATAATTTTGTCCCCATTTGTTTCCCTCTTCATGTCGAGCTTTAAAGCCCCCGAAATGCTCTTTAAGTCATCATTGTAAAGAACGAATCCATCTTGAACAGGTTCAGAAACATGCACCATGGCCCTCTGTACAATAGGAACGACAAACACGGCATTCTTATTGATCAAATATCATAACATTTAAATGTGTTTGAATTTAAATTGAATAATATAATCAGAGTTTTCAAGTGCAAAGTATTCATATTTAATTTATATATATATATATATATATATATATATATATATATATATATATATATATATATATATATATATATATATATATATATATATATCACCATTTAATCAGTGTGACACTGTGCTGAATATGATTTATCAGTAAACTAGTTATATTTGTCTTTTTTAGAAAGACTTTTTGTCTTTAAATTAACATGTTCCTTCCAAAAAGATATTATATCCATTGATATTGGTCCCAGCAAAGACTCATTTCGAACGTTTTACTGAACATGGGTAGGACCTACCCATCTAAATGCAAAGTGCTCGAAGGATTTAGTAGCATAAACCGTAATGTTTTCAAGCATTGGTGAGAATAAAAATTAATAATGTTAGAAAGGTTGTTTGCGTATGATAGTCCAGAACCAAAACATTACAACACTGGAATAGGAACCAGAGTTGAAAATATGACAAAATTTTGATTAAATGTGGACTAGTGATTTTGAGGCAAAAAGATTTTATACCCATTGTATCTGAGGCTGGTCATCTGAGATGAGGTCTTCCTCCGTAATTGGCAGGACGGTCTTTGGAATTCGGCGACTGACTCCAAGGTTGACATACGGCACTAGAAAGAAACAGTTACGGACGGAATTAAAAACACTGCTTTTAAATATACAAACGTGGGATAGATGCTATGGAATGTAAAACAGGATAATCCCAAGCTAGCGTAACATTATTTGCTAAATAAATAGTGACTAAAATTGTTGGTTAACGTTTGGACATCAGTTTAAATTATGTATTTAATGTATATTAGTTTCTTAAAGGCGTTCTCAAACAACCCATTACATAAAAGAAAATACGTTCCATCCATGTATGTATTTATGTATATGTGTATGCATGTATGGAAGTGAGTAGTATTATACGTGATTTCTGGCCTATCATCTGCAGTAATTGTAATAGAAATTAATCTGTTTAGAAATGTTAAACAGTTCACAATCTAGTAAACTTTTTCTCAGCATTTTCGGAATCTCACCTGTTGATGTCTGGCTGAATATACACTGAGGAATTCCCTGGAAAGCAGAGAAATTTGAAACAATAAATACTTCAAGAAAAAATTTGGTTCGAAAATATGTGTGTCGTATGCGTGGAAAAGTATGTATGTATGTATATATGTATGTATGTATGTATGTATGTATGTATGTATGTATGTATGTATGTATGTATGTATGTATGTATGTATGTATGTATGTATGTATGTATGTATGTATGTATGTATGTATGTATGTATGTATGTATGTATGTATGTATGCATGCATGCATGCATGCATGCATGCATGCATGCATGCATGCATGCATGTATGTATGTATGTATCTATGTATGTATCTATGTATGATTCTATGTATGTAACCATAATCCTGGCTCTATGGTTGAAAGGTGATAATTACTAAAACTTTAGGACGATAACCTCTTCCAGACAAGGTATATGTAAATTAATAGTGTATAACTACAGGTCAGAAAAAACCTGGCTATATAGTACTTATATCAAAATAGCTCCATATTCACGGGACAGAATAGCAGGCTAAATATTAGAATAATGACAGGTCAACAGAAATACTGAAACATCTTACAAAAACACATTTACCCTGACGAATAAATGGATATATTAGAAAGATTCATTGAAAGAACAACACTACCAATATAAAAGTTGCACGCGTCATTGAACAATTCAAACATATCGAATGATTATTCATAGCATGTGACGGACCACTTTGTTCTTCAAAGTCTTGGAGATCAACAGAACTATTATTTAAAGAATGTTACGCTGATGCTATATGATACTTTGGAAAATCGCAAGAACGAAAAATGTGTGTCAATTGTATTTTTATTATGTAACAAAAACCACCGACCTACTGAAAGCCACTGGAAAGCTTTCTGACATATCCACGTTTGTCGAGCAGAGATGTGAGATGTGTAATTGATCTAATAAATACGAGCACCTTAGACCATTCGGCTTCGTCAAGACATACAGTTGAATGGCAAATGTCTTCGAAAAATCAGATGTTTATGATATGTGTTAATTTTAGAACTAATTTAGAGAACGTGTTGATAAATGATTACGAAGGCAGGCTTTTCTCGTGTTTTCCCCGTTGTATTCCATTCTCGTGCTTGCACTTATGACCACCTCTATAGTAAGATAAGTGGTCACCTTGGAAATTCGTGTGCGAGATTTTCTCCTTGTATAACGAACCATCGTAGTTATCCTGTTCACATCTTTGTTAGAGTGGTTTTCTGTTGAAGCCATTTATGTGGCAACTATGATCGGTATTTAAAATACCGCAACTGACTGGGGATCAAAATGTCGACTGAGACATTGTTAGACCTATACAGACGAACGGTACAATCTTCAGAATGTGAGTATTTGAAGGGAATCAACTTGCCCTCACGACAAATATTAATTCTTTTTATCTGAGTTTTGTTCTGAGATATCAGACTTTCGTGCATCTCACCGCAGCCATCCAAAATCCTTTGTTTCATGACAAATTATATATATATATATATATATATATATATATATATATATATATATATATATATATATATATATATATATTAATCCCAGCGGCAAACGTGTGTTAGCATTTTTGAATAATTTAAATGTATAGCAGTGACTCATTCTATATATTTAATAAGTGGACTGTTTTTTTTAATATTTCAAGTTTTAAATGTAGTTCCATGCCGGATGTGTGATGTGAAAGGTTTAGGTGTCCAAAACGGAAACAGGCTGAACATCTGTATCGCACACTATATCGGTCTTGTAGGATTAAATGGGCATGTAAAAATTTATATTTGTAACTATTCATCATTAATTTTTCACAGATAGAACCAATTTGTAAAATAAGTCGTGAATGTATGTAATTCCCTGTCGATTAAAAGGACCAACGTTTCCATACAGTGAAAAAGTACTGTTGTACGGACCACGAGAAACAAGATATTGAGATAAACCAACATAAATGATAAACGATTTAAATTTAATTTTTTAAATAATAAAAGTGACACTTAAAAGGGAATATACAGTATTATGAACTAAATAAAATATAATTTAAACATTTATATCACATGCCCCAAGAAATCAGAGAGTTCCGAATGAATTCCAAGTCCTGAATTGTACTGATGCACGAACAGGATGGATGTATTACAATGGAACTCTTTAAAATGTATCTTGATCAATTTACAACAGTCCAAAAACATTTTCTTTTTTCAGACCGCATGAGCACTTTGTTATACCAAAGTTTGAAATAAATACTTCTCAGACAAACTCCAAACACAACACAGACCACATCTACAAACTCATATCACACTAATATAATTGAATTAGGAATGAATTAATTGCACTCTCTCTCTCTCTCTCTCTCTCTCTCTCTCTCTCTCTTTATATATATATATATATATATATATATATATATATATATATATATATATATATATATATGTATGTATGTATGTATGTATGTATGTATGTATGTATGTATGTATGTATGTATGTATGTATGTATGTATGTATGTATGTATGTATGTATGTATGTATGTATGTATGTATGTATGTCCCCACTAACCTACTACGACTCTATTTTACAGTATCGGTTTCCTGACAAACCTCACATCTTGTCCAACATGACTCAACCATCCGATGGGGAAAAAAACCCCACTAAACACGTGAACAGGTTAACTGTTAAGACTGATATTAAAAGTTGTAAACATCTATTTATAGCTCACTGCAATCTACAGTCATGTACCAACAGTTATACAAAACAAAATTCATGCATACATATACATGTATAACATACTAAATGACATATACTGAAAAAAACAACACTATAGTTAAGTAGCATCGAGATTCGTGTTGATTTATACATACCATTTCTGGTTCAAAGTCATCTTTCTTACATCTATCCTTCTGTTCCTTTAACAAGTATGGGTATCTACGTTGCTTGTCCCTCCCATGCGGTGTGATGATACCTTTCATTCCTAGAATAGGTGGACCGATAGACTGATCAACTCTGAACTTTATACGTTTTATTAAATAATTTGCACGGTATTCGTAACATAGAGTCTACAATGAACAAAATTGTCTGAAACTCTTATCCTTATAAAGGATAAATGTACATGGCTTTCATAATTGCATTCAACAATATGTAAATAGAAGATTAGAGATATCGTGCATAAGAGAATTATTTTATTTTAAAACTCCAAATTTAGATAGATATAAAGTTCAGAATATATCATCATGTCAAGAAAGTAAAATTAAATATCAGACCTCTTAGATAAATCTGTTTGTAACGAGACAACCGTATCCTGAGCTAGGTATTTTAAAAGGAAATGTTTGAGAATTCTAGCTGCGTGTAGCAAGCCAAAAGATATACAAGAATAACTCCCTCGTTACATAAAAAGCCCTGCCATAAACTTTCCTTTGTGCAATTCACTGGCATATCAACTTTACTGTACGCATATACTTATGTAACATTCCAACTGCTACATGAATGGGTTTTTTATGACATTATTTACAAATAGCAGCTGGGAGGAAAGCAATAAATAAGCTGCAGACGAGACATGGATTTTGGGATGAACATACCATAGAAAGGTAGGTACAACAGGTCTTGATTCATATTCAAAAATATTAAAATAAAATGCAGATTTGTCGGAAAGGAATGGCTACTCGTGTGTCATATTCTGCGAACTAAATGAAGGAGAAAGATTGCCTGATCTTTATAATTGAAACTTCGTGAAGCAGATATGTGTTTCTTCGTGCATGGATAGATGATGTAATCTAAAGTAGATTTAACTTTGCATCGTATTTTGTTGAGAAACATAAAGTAGTTTTATATCAAGAGCGAAATGTACCTGGTGACAGAGGTGGTTCATCCTGCATAATGGAACTCAACTCATCTTCAAGCTTGTCTAATGTCATTCGTGAATTGGGGTCTTCGTGCAGACAGCACAGAATCAACTCGTACAATTTATCGGGAATACACGGAAACTGGGCAGGTTTGAGGCGCTTGTACACTACCTGATAAATAAAATACATGACCCTTTCTATAATCTATGAATCGGCATGACTGTAACAGACAGCTGTCGGCTTTTTTGAAAGTTGATAACCGATGTAAATGCGTTGTAGAGTCTCTATGGCAAAGAATCGCCTCAAACCGTATATTATTGATCGTATAATAAAACTGGAAACTATTACTGTTTGATAACACTATAAAAATTAAAACACAATCCTTTGAAATCTAAACTTTTGGAATGGTTCCAGGGGAATTAGAAAAATGAAGCCTTGTATAATATTCAAATTTGCCTTACTTTGCCAGAGTTGGGTCGTTGTTGTACTGATAAAAGTATTTGTTGTTATATTCGCTTTAGCTAAGGTTTTACGATGAGTTTGAAAGAAAACAGGTTTTATAATTGATCGCTATAATGTGGCAAATTTTATTTTAAACATGACTTCATCTATTTCATTTACATTATAATATAAACCGACTAGAAAAATAATCAGCAGAAAACAAGCAAAATCTTACAACTATAATACTAGAACTAAGTCAATAACACCTTCACCACCTCTGTAACAGACAAAGGGAAGCATCTTAAATAGCCCACCTCCGAAAAAATAAAAAACTAAACCGCCTTAAATAAAGAAATCAGACTGTTGAAAAAATGCTACTTCAATCACTAGCGTTATATATATATATATATATATATATATATATATATATATATATATATATATATATATATATATATATATATATATATATTATGGTACTTAAAAACGTCATTTCAGCCATACAAAGAGATAAGACAATATCTCACCAACTCCATTATCATATCAGTGGTCTTGTCCAAATGTTCAGTAAATGGCCAGCAGCCATGAGTTAGAACTTCCCAAATGAATAAGCCCACCATCCATATATCAGTTTGCGGGGAGAACTTTCCATTCCTCATACTCTCTGGGGCCACCCATCTAGTTGCAAACCTAGATTCATCGCCTGTGCACAAAAAGATCCCATCTCAATTTTAAAGGTAATTTAAATAATACAAACAAATTACGGATCGTCATCTAGAACACAATCTAATGGTAGTTATAAAGATCTGTGACAATTTTATTACATAACCTGTTTATAAATATATCTGATTAAACGACAACTGTGTTTGTGTCTATTTTTGATGAAATTAATTTACATTGCTGTTTGAAAGTCAAAGCCATTTGGCAAAATAAAATATCCTTGATACAAGTATTTCTTTTGGTTCGTTCAATATCTTTAAAAACAAAAAAACAATGGTCGGAAAATATGAAAAACAAAATAGATTGTTATAGAACTCCATACCTTTTACGGTTTTTATCTTTGCCAGTCGAAACTGGTGGAGTTTTACGGAGAGAGATTCATCTGATATGACACATCGACATGCTGTCAAGTCTCTGTGAAGAATATTGTTCGTATGCAAGAACTTGACAGCACTTACAACATCTTTGATCATGAAAATAAGTGTTTCTGATCTCATCCAAGTATTTCCTTTCCTATGACTCAGCAGCCACTCAAGGAAGTTTTTGTTTGGTTGATGTTCAAGAATGAAGAAAAACGGAAGTGGAAAATACTGGTATGCCAAGAGTTTGACAATGTTGTCGTGGCCGCCGCAACACTGTACACTTTTCAAGGTCACAAAAGTGTTCCAATTGTCTGCGGTTTGATTTCGGTCAGCTTTACTTTTATAGTCCTCTGAGAAGAGTTTAATAACGCAATGCTTTGTTGGAATAAGACAATTAATTTTCACTCGAACATCACCAAAATTGCCAAACATTATTATCCAAAATGGATGCCCGACATCTGATGACTTTTGAATCACATCCTCCATCAAACTAAGTCTTGGTAAAGAAAGACTCCTGGCGATATAGCCTCTACATATTTCCACATTACTACCTTCCACGCCCAAAAGTTCAACACCACATAAACGCACAAAATAGTGCTTATTGAAGCACAGTTTTTCTAGTTCAGTCAGTAGCATTTGTTTTGTGAGCGATGAAGCAGCGACACACCTTTCTATTATGTTTTTCATAACTGTGTGAGTCTCTTTGTTATCTGAAAGGAAAATTGTTTAAGTGATACAAACAATAACAGTATTTTATCAAAATAGAAAGATCCACTCGTAATGTCAAGTTCAAATTTAGGACCTAACTAACTGCCTAATATAGCACTATTTGTGCGTCTTTCAGAGTGAAACATGTTTTACTGATACGATACAATATTAGCTGTTATTAGAAATGTCTTTCTATCTGGCGGAAGTAAATTATATATATATGAAGGATTTAAAGGCACCTCAGAACAATTATGGTTATATAACGCTGATTAAAAGATAAGTTATACCCATGATGAATATTTAAACTGCCAAAATACTATAGGAAACAATTTTCTTCCATATAGGCGTTGACACGTACTCATACAAGATAAAAATAAATATATTAAACTTTTCCAGAATGTATTTAAAAATATAAAGAAAAACACGATTAGAATCATTAACATGTAAGGTAAAAAATTCTAATTTAAATCTCATTTGTACAAGTCCAATATAATTTCTCACATCTCACAATGCTTTTAATACGTGTCCACTTCGAAAGCCTTCTTTTTCAGTGTAGAACTAGATAAATTTAACAAGGATGCGTTTTACACTCAATGGGACCGGCATTTTGTGCTGTCATGAATCGCTCTTCGTCAGGCATAGCCTATTTGATTCTAATTAAAAGCCCAACTTTTTGTTAAAGCAATAAAATTCGCTTTTTCTTGCAAATAATCAAAGGTCTCATTGTTATTTCTATTCTCACACAATTATTTTTTATCTTTTGTTTTCAAATTTTATATTTTGAAATTTTATTCTCTGATTATATTAGCAAATTTTTAAATGGGCCTTGCGTACATCTTTCAACAAACAGTTACGACATCGGATTTTTTCAGAATATTTATCTTGGAGATGATTCCAAAACAGATAGATATCATTAAAACAAAAAATACTTAAAACAGGTTTACATGATACAAGATTTGAAACGAATACTAAATTTCATATTCGAATAGATTTGAATGATAACATTTGAAGTTTTCTCGAGTTTAATAGAGTTACACAAGTCCATCTTTGTTCCTTCGTCTTCTTTGATTTATATTGATATCCACACCCATGCCAAGCCACTATTGAAAACACTGGGAATTTGATCATCTAAATGTAATTAAATTTCAGTTTAGGAGTCTTGGATAAATAATATCAATGATTAAGACAAAAACACGCAATTAGATGTTATTGTCCTTTGTCTTCAAGTGCAGTAAAACCATAATTTTTTATTTAGTACCAAAGTAGTATCGTATTTCTATAGAACTATCTCAAAAATTAAATTGCCAAAGAAAATGATTTGTTCAGAAATAAAAATAACACGGATATTTTAACAGTTTATTATTAATTTTAGATACTTTGTAGGGCTGTGGAATTTGTTTTATATGTCTGGCTGGCGTTTTGATTGATTGAAAAATGCCAAAGTCCGATATTAGGAGTTTTTGTTAAATCATTAAAAACTCTTACTCAGACTTGATAAATAATTATTTTAACTGAAACCCATACACTTGTAATAACCTCAGCTTATACAGATGTATATTAAAGCATGTTTGAAATAGCATTAGGGCTTGGTGAACAAGCATAATGTTATCTAGCCACCAGAGCCAGATAAAAGAGGAACTAGTTCCATAACTCAACCAATTTTAAGAATTGACCATTTGGTTGCAGTTAGGTCATTTACAGATCATCGTAGGGGACAAATGTGTTATGCTCCTTGCAGAAAGTAAGGTAAAAGCTGATAACTATGACTTGGCACTAATATACAGTTAAAATAGGGGTCTTATCGCATCCTAGACCCCAACCACTTAAATGTTTCCTATCCAAAGTCATATGTACGGCTTAGTGATATGTCACAGGCATCTGTGTTATTGACATTTAAGGGAACAAAAACACAATAGTGTCAGATTTTAACTAGATTAGTAATTTCATAAAATGGCTTCAAAACATATAAAAAATAACAAATCTGAAAATATATTGGAATTAACTTTTCCAGAAAATATGATCCAGGAGAAGGGATAGTAATGGAATGTGGGATTGAAAAAGAGCCTCTGAAGGAACGAATCTGACAACAGCTCACAATTTTTCTGCTTTTACGGATTGCTACGTAAAGATTACTTAAAATGTGACCATGTTTAAGTTTCGCACGTTATCTTTTCATGAGTGCTTGTATAGAATAAATAGAAATGACAACGTTGTGAGCAGTCTGGCTATTTAAACGTTTGAGATTTTGAATACCACGTGAGTCATACTTTGAATTTCATGTCATTTTGCTGGTATGAAACTGCTCCCTAGGAAACTAATACTTTGTTGCAAACTCGATAGGTAAATTTGCAGATTTTGAATACAAATTTTCTATTCAAATGTTTGCTGCAAAATGCTATTTAGGTTCGAATATTCGGTTATTTACCTTGACTCCATGTCATATGCTCGTGTAGTCAAATTATCGTTTTGTATTGGTGTGTAAAGTCAATGGAAGTAAACACAATGGAAATTGACCAAGGGAGAATATTACATATTTTCCAAAGTAAAATGTCATCCACAGAATATATTTGCCTTTGATACAGCCTAATTATTGTTTGTTCTGCATAACCTGGTGCAGAACAGAAATCAATGCTACAAGGTTCTATCTTTATTACTTGACTGTGTTCTGAAAAGGGTTCATTACTAATCCACCAGGAGCACCTGGTAAGTTGCTCTTGTGCATTGGATTTTTGCGGCACATTTAATAAACCTAGTATTGATTATGTAAAGCCGTTTTTTTTCACTTTTTCTCACAATCCACTAAGTGCAGCGAAGTTTTAATACCACGATGTTTTGTCTAATCTAAATGTAAGTTTTACACAAGACAATTGAAACTGTGTCAAGCATTCACTACCTTCTAGAACTTAGCCTTCCTTGCGTATCATTAGGAAAGTCACTGCTCGATTCCAACCGCTGGGTTATTGAAGGAATCATTTCTGTTTAAGAGATGTGTCACTCTCCAATGACTTGTCTGGAGTTTTCATTCTACATATTTTACCAAGTAGATAAGACAAGCTGATTTCTATAATATTTTATGTTACTATATAGAATCTTCCATTAAAAAAAGGGTGATTGCAGGGGGTAGCTTTGGGTGTTTATTTGCCCTGTCCATATCCGGTAATACCAATGTTACAAAGCACCTAATTATGCAGACTACATTTTCCAAACTGTATGAGCCAGTTATGTTCCTGTAAGATTTGGGACACTAATGGGTTGTCAAATTTGAGGTTTTGCAAGGCTTTTAGGGTTTCGATATAGTTGAAAGTTTGAATTTGGGTGCATTTCCTGCCTTAAAAGTTGGAGGCTTTCTCGGGAAACCAGCTCGAGATGGTGTAGTGGGGAAGTAGCATAACGTTGCACTTTAGCGACAAAAATGACACTTGGGCGACAAGGGGAATTTAAAATGGGAATGAATCTTGAGTTACAAGGGGAAATTATTATGGGAATGACACTTGGGTGACAAGAGGAAATTATAATGGGAACATCGTATCATTGTACTCAATACTACTGTTGGTAGATACGGAAAAATCCTATGTTAAAGCGGTCCATAGGTTTAACACAGAAATGGGATTATAGACTCAGAAGGATGTTTGGTGTCAAAAGGGTCTTACTTTTCAAGTTTTATTTGAAAACAAACATTCACAACACACATTTTTATACAAGATAAGAACAACAATGTTTGTCTGTAAAGAGTATCTTTTTGACCAAATGAGTGGCATTTAAAAGGGCCATTAGGGTTTGTTAACCAAAGTAAGTTAACATGCCGATCTTCTCTTCTTCAAACTTCGTCTGACAGCGGGGCCGTACAGCAAGGCTGTCTTAAGGCAGCCTTGCCTTTGCACATAATTTTCTTCTCTTCCAAATAGCTGTATCCGTCATCCTGGTGATAGCCACAATAATTTTACTTGCATCAGAGTGTTCAGGTTGAACAGCATCTCCAACATGAATGTGGATGCTGCCACGCTTGCTAACATGGTATATGGCTTAGATTCTCCAATGGTCAACATTATGTGCATCCTGATCGTAGTTGAAAACAGCTGTAACCACAAGTAGAGCCACTGGTATTTATAGTCTCTAAGATCGGATCGAAACTTATTATATGTTTTACCAATCAAATGTTGTGTTACAAAAATTCAGGCACAGTGCAGTCTCTCTTCCAATCAGAAGAAAGCACTTCCTGACTTCACATGCAGTTTATAGTCGAGCTAGTATCCGTCAGCAGTGAATCGCGGTAAATGAGAAGATGATTATTGTGGGTGCGCTTTAGGGGGTATACAAGCAGCGATGGAATGGCAGCTAAGGAAAACTATGGTAATGATTCCAGAAGATAATGATTTTAAATGCGAACTAGCCGATTTTCTTTCTTCTTTGCAAGAATTTTTACCTTCACCGCATTTTCATTCCTTACCTTTCATAGAGGATATTAGACAGAGACAGAGAAAAAAATTAGAGAAAATTGACAGCAACAGAAAGAAGGACAGCAGGGCTTTGTCAATCAACAACAACAGCAATAAGAGCAAAGAAGAAGAAAACGAAAAAAGAGTAGAGAAAGTGCGAAAGAAAGAAAAATGACGGTGAAAGTGCTATTATACATTTCGGCAGAGACAAGGTATATGAGATAATTGTATCCCAATTTTGTAACTCGGTTCAAGAAAAAGTGACCTTTCCTTGCCCAACTTTCCAGCTCAGCTTTCACCTCCCCTATCTTCACTATCACTGATATGTCATCAGCAGCAATAACTACCAAATCATCCACAGTAGTAGAAGAAAACGTATGACTTGGCCGTGGTAAGAATATAAGGCAGTTAAAGCTCATCTTTTCAAATTCATGAGTTTGTTAAGAAAACAAACACGCAACGGTCCTTTTCAGGGCCACCCAGATCTCTACAAAAAAGATACTACTTAAGATTTGAAACATCAAGTAAACAATAAATCTTTTTACCCATCGTGTTTGAACGGTGTGCATGTGTGCAAGCGCGCCCGCGCGCGCGCGTGTGTGTGTGTGTGTGTGTGGTGTGTGTGTGTCCTTTCTTTAGAAAAAGAGATACTTTTTTTCTTTCTGGTATATTTGTTTTGAAATTACAATGAAATTTCACAAGATATTACAAAAAGTCTATTTTTTTCACTATCTTTTTTTCTTCCTCGTCTTCTCTTTCTGCTCTTGGTCTATATTTCTTGTCTTTATTTGCCGAAATGGGTTCTTCTTCATTGTTGGCAGACCACTATTCTTCCTCCTCTTGCTTCACTGGTTGATTCTGCTTTTTTAGGCTCTTTGAAGACCAATGACAATAATAACAAGTACCTTGACCTCTGTATCTCCTTTCTCTTTTGCTTGTTTTGTTTTGATGATGTGAGCATTCTGGAGCCTAATGTCCTTTATATATATATATATATATATATATATATATATATATATATATATATATATATATATATATATATATATATATATATATATATATCTTGACTATGATATTGTATGGAGCAGTAGTCCGTCGTTTTAGATGAAGTATACTTTCGTATTAGGGTAATCAAAGCTCTGAACAAAAGTTCAGTCTGTGTTGGCTCTTCCATCTTGACTGTTTGAGAGCTGAATAAATACTTTTACTCTAAGACACTACCCCAATATATAGGGGTTTCTCTGAACAATTTGATGCCATTACCTTTTATCGCCGGATTTCTCGATTAAGTATATAAGTGTGAAAAAATGTGATTATGGATTTGCCAATCGGAAGCAACACATTCATTTCGGGAAGAGATGCCGGGTTTATATAGCTTCTAAACCCTGCATTCCAGAAAAAAACCGAATTATTGTTCGGCTTGCCAGGCACTTTTGTCAGTCCTACATGCTACTAACAACAGAGCACTAGGAAAGGATCACAAACAAAGTGTCTGCCAATTATTAAGAATGTGCTCTACCTGTGGACAACTCGTGTGCATCTCATGTTTGTCCTGAAAACAAACAATATCATGAATGTTACATCAAAAATTACCAAGAGGATGATTAAAAAACGACGCGAGTAGATTTCATCTTTTTTAAATTTTGAATTCATGCAAGAGACCTGCATTCACATTCCTGATTTCTGCGTCTCTCGTCGAACGTGCGAGATGTGCATGCAAACACCCATCTATTATCAAATTCCCTGCTGTAGCAAGATCACCCTTCCAGATTTTTCCAAATGGGTCTTAGACCCTCTCGACGACATTTGGAGCGAAGAATATATTTAATGTTACGGAGGCTGCCATCGCTATTCCACTGCGATGGTACACAGTTCTTCGGGATAGGATGGACACTTTTTGCTAGAATATCATTCATTAGAAAGCACCGATTGCCCTCTATAGACTATGAATGGAGCCAGAATCATTCACATTCAAGTGGGACAAGTAAAGTTCAAAGATTCCATGAGTTATACGGTCATGTATTTCAGTCGATTGCCTAACACAGTTGGAAAAATGGCAGAAATGGATATAATCCACACGTTTTCGATATTAAAGCCAGGCAACAAGGTAACCGATCAATGTCCGAGAACACACTAACTCTCATGCGATGTAAAACTTCACAGTCCATCAAATGTAGATAAACGGCCATGGCTCTGCGTTGGTTACATTATTTGGCCGTCAAGGAAGACAAATGGATCCACCAAGCCAGAAATGGAGGATGTAAAAAGAGCACTGGAAATGTTTCGGTAGATGATTGGAAAACCGTTTTCTTAAACTCTACGAAATTTACCATTGTTCCATTATAGAAATGTACCAAAAGGACGCCAGAATGGCAATTTTCAGGTTGCTACATGGCCTTAGAGATTTTATCCATGCTTGTGCAAACTACTCCAGATACCAACCATCAAAGAGGAATACACATTGCCTATGATTTTGCCTGGCAGCTGTTACTTTGAAAGTCAATTCCAAAGTCGAGTTCAGAGGGATATTGTCTAAATATCTGGAAGGACCTACACCCAAACAATTAGCCAGAGCTGGATCTGTCTACTTGTTAGAAGGAGATAAAGTCAAGTGTCTCAGTTGTGGTGTGTCATTTCACAAGTTGGTGCAGAAAGACTCGGGTTACTTGGAAATACTCGATTTAACTTCTTTTGGTAGGACCCAAGAAGTAATCTCATGGATATTCTACAAGATAACTTTCGTGGTTTACCTCTGAAGTTAGGAGAAAGAACAACTGCATCCTTCACGACATCAATTTTCTAGTCAACAGTGCCTGACGTTTTTTGATACTACGACTTCTACTTACAAGGTGACAATACTACACAGACATCCAAGGGACGACTTAAAGGATTACAAAAACGTTTACAAGATCTAGTATCGCTTCAAGAGGAAACTTCCTTAATAGTCTGGTGAGTGAGTAACTAAAACATTTCGATCCGACAATGGAATAAAAGATGCCCTGTGCATAAAGTACATCTATTATCTCCAAAAGAAATCCATTGCTATGAATAAATCAGGGCATTAAGACAATGTATGAAGTAGTCATACAAGCTTATAATGCTACGGCCTAACTTTTTAGTGTTGAAATATATTCCGACGTCGATGACAGCATTCCGACCTTGGATTCTATTAAAAATGTTGTGTTTTCTTATCTATACATATTTACCAGTGTGTGAAGAAAATTTGTGACGCTTTACAGACTTTGGATGCTTACGAAGATGTGTGTATAGCTTGTTGGTTGCACGAACAATGGAAAGATATATGTGACTACAAATGTTTTGACTTCGATGATTGGACGCAGTAAGTGTCTGATTATGCCATAGATATTTGTCTGTGACTTAAAACCCAGAGTGAACAGAAAAACACGACACAAGAGAAAACCAAGTTGAGGACATTACATTCGTCGAAATCGACACGAAAGATCGTTATGGGAGGTAAAATGAGAGTCCACGAATAGTATAGAGACTCAAAGTACATTACAGCTTGTCCCTATAAATTCTAGCATACCACACTTTAATCAACAATGTTCCACAGTCACTTGTTTATATTCGACTTTAATCATTTTGATTTGTATTTTATCGATGTACTTTACCATTTAGCTCTTATTTTTTTAGCATTTTCTGTCAAGTTGTAAAGTTGAACATTAAATAAACGTGTAATGAATGTACATCAATATGATTTGTTATTTTCAGAATTGTAAACACTGTTACAATGGTTACATCTTCCTCTACCAAATCTATCTCTGCTCTCAAAGTTACATACAAAAATTTAGATCATTCATGTTATGATGCACTGTATCTTTGCATCCCATGCTGGTTGTTGGACCGAGAGGTTCAAGTAAAACCAAATTTGTATTTGTCAACCTTTTAATTGAGCACAAAAGTCCACTTGATCCATCGTAAATCCAAACGTATCGTGCGGTGTTCCACAGAGTGGCTATCAGCTTACTCCCTAATTGAAGAAAGCCAAGGAGAATTCAATGTCTTTGTGCAAGGATATCACTCAAAGTGTCAATCTTGGACTGACACAAATCATCGACAATTAAAAAATGTGGTAATCGCGACATTCAACACAGTGGTAGCGACCGCTCATTCTCAAATTTCTTCCCTTTAAGACCTAATAAGCAACCCCTATGTGCGTGGTGCGGAGAACGTGTGTCTAAAACGTAAATCGTCTTTTTCTGTCAAATCTTTGTGGTATATTGTGTCATCGGAGTCGACATGGCCAATCTGAATTTGCAACAAAGAGATGAACAATGGTGAACCATTTGGAAAATCATATTTATTTGACATCGAGTGACTCATCGGAAAGCAGAACTGTCGAATTATGAATAACCAATTTTGCTTAACTTTACTTACCTACAATTCCATGAATGTGTTTCACAACGCCTTGTTTTATGGGTAGATTGCCTCAGCCCATTCAATTGGATCACTAAGTCGCTTTGGTAGAAATAATTCGATCGACACAAAGCCTAAATATCAAAAAATATCAAAACACTTTTGTTGTTGATATTCTGAATGATCAAATGTAATAATTATTGGACATAAGTAATTATATGATGTACGAATTCAAAAGGTCATCCGGAACTAATCCTCAACTAATTGCCTGCACCTTCAGAATTTTCGTGGAATATTATTTTAATGCTCAATATCTGGTAGAAACGACTGCCTCTCTGTTCGCTGAATAGTTTGTCAAAGCTGTAGCCACCCATAACAGACTTATAATGATCGAGTACCATACATTTTCTCATCGTCTGGAGATGTATTTTAAGGATAACAAAACCCTGGTCATTATTTTTTATACTGAGTTGTTTTCTATTTTGGGTGGAATCACTACAATGGCTGTCAAGGAAGACATCAACAGCAACGAGAATTTTTTCTAGTATTTTAAATACCCTGTGCAATTAAACGAAGGAATGATTTGATGTTTGTGTATTCCGATGTGGTGGAGTACGTAAAAAGTCGCGTAGTTACTGGATAAAGCAGTTGTGCCATTACTGATAGTTATTCCTTTCAGAGTTAATTCTGTCCTCGCTGCTTACGATGACAGTGGACACAACTATCACTTTCACCGTGAATTTGTACATCTTTACTCTTTGCCTGTCAGTACGTCGTATTTCGATAGTGTCCACATTAGTTTTAAAGCAGTTCTGGAACAACATATTCTATTCTCAAATAGAAACGTCACGGTGAAATTTTCGAAGAAGATTCTCAAGAGATTTGTAAGTCATGTATCCCGGGTAACAAAGAGTCGCTCTACAACGATGACATGATTTAGGAGATATCTTCAAACACACTTTTCATATAGCAGGCTACATCTTAAAACTGACGGTGAGAGGATAACACGCTTTGAAAATTGCCGCATAAACGCATGAAAATGAAATTCTACAAAAATGTTATCATCGACAAACAAAACCCAAAGAATCATGCTGATGGTAGATGCATTCCTTCTTCATTAACACCACAGCAAGGACAAGGCAGAAAGAGATGTCGACACCACTCCAGAGCTCATACACATGTTGCGAAAAAGACTTCGACAGGAAGAAGAACCAGAGAATGATGCATCTAGATTATTGCGGATGTTCCAAGTCAGAACTAGATCTGTTTGCCATGCCAGCCACCTTGATAAATATGCAAGAATTCCAATGGATAGAATTTCATCCCATTTTGTCTTTGGCTGCCTAAGCCCCTATCGAATTTGAAATCAAAGGACATCCATATGAATATCATTTACTTGTACTTCAATATCAAAGTTGGAGGTTTGATTGACTCTAAAGCGAAGTGGATTTGTACCTGGATAACAGTCAGCAACAGCATGGTTACTTACCCTTACCTAGTGTACCTATTGAAGCTCTTGACATACAGAAAATAATCCCAAAACACACATCTGGATGTTTATGTGGTATGGAAAATTCAACAAAATATCGGACGACAATGTCAGTTTTAAAAGACCGTCAAAGCAAAATCAAACAAAGTCACATTTTAGAACCGATGGATCGTTTGCATTTGGATATATGCTTGCAAGACAAGTATTTGTTGAACGGAGTGGACGTTTGCCTGAGGCACGATCGAAATAGTACTGCTTTTCATTTGATGGCCGTAGCTAATAAGTACCAACTCATCATCGAAGAATCCAGATTATGTTTACCTTGTGGAAGTTCTACTCAAAGTGGGAAACGATACCAGTCACGCTTTGAGGAGAAAAATCCCCTCTTATCCGATACGGCGAGTAGTAGTGAAAACCTTTACCACTGCCTCAGTACTCCGAACAAAGAAAGAATATCAACTTTTCCAATGACAGTTACCCAAACGTTTAATCGTCGACGTCGTCACAATTCCACGTTCAACGGAACCATTACTCAAAAACCTTTTAACTTTGAACAAACACTTCAAAGTGTCCAAGATAGAAATCAGTCGAGATGGCCAGACCTTGTGTACAAAACCCTTCGAACCTGACTTTGACAAGATGAATTACTTGAGATCTTAATTATCCCGGAACGAAGCCACAAGATAGTTAGGCACCAATTGCAGATACGGCATCGTACAACAACGATTATTCTTTATGGACATTTTCACCCTTAGCTTCGTACAAAACTTCCGTTTGCAGAACCTCTGGACATGGACACGATGAACGTCATCTTGTACGCAGAATATGACATTACTTTAGAGATTAACGGTTTGAGTAGACTATCAAAGCCATGGAAGAATAATAGTCCTCTTTCTTGAAATACGGAGCATCATTGGAGATGGATGAGGAGGATATCTTTGAATGAGAAGAAATGCCGTATTGATTCAATAATGCGAGAATACAAGGAATAGGTTCTATAGTGTGTGGACAATACTGTATGTATTTACGTCGTCAACGCAGTCTTTGATAACTCTTTGAACATTTGGTGACTTGTTTTGATAGAGAGTATGCTCGGAGCGATAAGAACGTAGAAAGATAGTTCTGTGAACATTATAGTTATGTTACGTCTTTAGCAAAAAAAACGAAGCGTGCAACGATGGCAAAATTAACTAGATCATAGGAAGTCAAGTTTGACACCACAACTTTTTGAACCTTTTAAATAGTTTCCTGTTTAAAATTGCTTAATTGATGAATTGTTGATTTGCATATTCTGAATTGGAGCAGCTTCTTCTTGCGAGTAAAAATGTTGTTTGAAGAAAATATATATATATATATATATATATATATATATATATATATATATATATATATATATATATATATATATATATATATGTATGTGTATATATATATATATATATATATATATATATATATATATATATATATATATATATATATATATATATATATATATATTTATTTACGTTGGATGAATGTATGCACTTTCACCTCACTCTATTCATCTGGGATATATTTTCAATTGCATTTCCAAAACAAATCGCAGGAATGATTTCCATCGCGTCCGAGCTTGAGGAATATAATATCGGGCGCTCGTCAGACCACTTCAGACCAAATGGGATGAAAAATTATATAAATATTATATTATAACGGTACCCTCGAATGGTGCCGCCATCGACTTGATGTGAAAAATAAGTAGTATGCGGTGCACATATAAATGCCTCTGGTAGTGGGGATCTAATTCCCTCCTTAAATAGACCACGATATGGACCTTAACCATGCATGCCCGAATGGGCAAATAAAACTTAAATTTTAAAATCAGTCAGCTAATAAGTCTGGCCAATCATCGTTTACTCGTGAAACAATAACATGCCTTCCAAGTTAGCCAAGCTGAACGAAGCGCACGTGCACTTACACCGACTCAAAGAGAGAACGTGAGTATGCTAAAAGTGGTTTAAGGCCTAATATAAGAGGTCTTCGGAGAAGAAATAAAGAACAAACAGAAAGAGTGGACAGATAATTATATACTACAGAAACAGCAGAGAGCAACAGAAACGCTATGTAGACTGTAGAGTCGACGCAAAGGAGCTCTCCTCTTTCCGCATAAGCAGACTTTATCCCGTGGGAAAGCCTTCCGCAAGACGGGGCCGTTCTCTCAGATGTTAAGGAGGAGGAATTACTAAAACAAAAATAACTCTTTTCAGGGCTCACCAGACCTCCAGAAAAGAGACACTGGTCAAAAAACGAAAACCGTTTTGCTTGCCTGTGTGTGTGTGTCTGTGTCTGTCTTTGGCAACTGCAACATTGCACCATCTTTCAAACAGTACGGATAAAGATACGTATAACCAGAACAGAGGGCAACGATTTCATTCAATTTACTATGAAAAACTAGAGGATTAGAATGGGACTATTTGAATTTGCAAAGAGCAAATATACTTTTTGTCGGATTTTAATAACTAAGGTGGTAGTTTCTGAATGTGGAACTTGGCAATATTGACAAGCTGGAGTTTAGCTGCTTCTAAATGAGAAGGAAAAATTCCTCAGAAGAAAGAATGAAAAGTAGCTTTCAAATTATGATATTCTGATTTATAGCCGACATCAGATGCCGGGTAACATAAAACAGAGGAACGTTTTGGTAGGATATTGAAAAGCCAAATTATTTCCTCCGAGTTAACATGATGGTCTTTTCGGTTTTTAAAAACGGATGTTCTAAATGCTCCCGGACATTCCTAAATATGTATCGGATCATACATCTGCGGGTACGATCCGTACATATTCGAACTATGGTCAAATTTAGATCTATTGAATATCCTGTAGAGCCATAGAAAGTCCAACTGGTAATCTGTTTTTGCCACAGCATGTATATTTCGTCCATGACTTTTTCGCATTTATCCCTGAGGTATCTAATATACGGAAAGAAAGTTTACGACCACGAATAGATTCCAAAACCCATGTGTTAACTATTTCAGAGGCTTATAGTGATCATCATCTAGTCCTGCTGAAGTGTTATGGACTCGATCAAGATGAACTTGTAATTCTCTAATTACTCAAAGATTATTGTAATTGTCAGTGGTATCAGATTTATAACCTAAAGGTACCTTTTATTTCGAATTTTTGAACGGTCGAAGCTTTTGGAATAGTTATCTGTGAAAGACGTCTTTGAGAATGCTTCAAACAATGAGTTTGAAACTTACTGTAGGGTGGTTATCTATTGCTTCCAAACACATTTATCTGTCATGGGATTTTCGCAAAGGAAATGACTTAAACGGAGCTGAAACTAGATTTCAGAATATTGTATTATTCTTTCGTTGAAAAGGAAATGGTATAGATTAATATTATCTTATAAAGACATCATAACCATTATAAAAATATAAATGATGTGTGGCTGAAAAGTGACCAAAGTCAAACACGAATATGAATATGCCATACTCACAATTCATGTTTTGCATGGCTCGTATCAAACCAGTTGCAACGATATTTGCTGACAGATGTCCTCTGCGTTGTTGATAGTGCTTATCATTTTTTCCTGTCAGTCTTTGCTTCAGATTCAAACCGCACAGTTTGCATTTTGTGCTCCGAAGGAGATGAGTTGTGTTTTTTTGTAAAAGTGCCGAAATGTGACCGGAACTGTCAGGAACTCTGTTCAACTAAAACGAAGAAAAGTAGATAATAATTTTATCAACTTTGTGAAGAAAAAACAATTAGACGGATACATGAGCGATCTAGAAAACTTTAAAACACATATTTTAAAGCAAAGTTGAGTAGATAATATAGCATTAGTTCGGTTCATATTAAAGAAACGTTCTTGTTATCCTCGCAAGTGTATCAAGGTGTGATTTCTAGCGCAGATGGATAGTGTATAACGGATGGACCATCACGTGATAATTGTCTTTTATCGACCTACGAGGAAAACGTCTCAATAGCTGCCTGTCAATTTCAACCGAGCTACACTATCAAGTCTGTAATATAACTAACTCATATTTTTGTTCAGAAAAAAATGTATTCATACTAACTCAAAGTTATCTTAGATTTCAAATGAACTAAAGCTTATATTTTTCAGGAACTCGCAAGATATCCATTCATCTGATGCCATGAATTGATATTTAATTTATGTTCAATAAACTACGGAAAAAAGTCAAAATCACTCACGTTTGTTGGGAAGAACAGCCATCTGATGATGCAATATTGTTAGTAACTGATAACATTTTAGCTTAATACTAAACAATATTGCTACAAAATTGTTGAATAAACACTCTTAAGTAGACAGCAATGATCCAGTCTATATGTGTGACACACTTTAAACCACTTAAACTATTAAAACATCAGTTACAACCCTGAAAGGAACTGTGGGTGGACGGATAGATATATAAAATAATTTCAATGTACTGCCAGCTTCTCAAAGCGAAAGAATATTTAAACGATTGCTTTCTGCACGTTCAAAGGAAGAGCACAAGGCGATGACGTTACATATATCAACGTTCCTGAACCGGTTATAAATAAAGTTAGATTTTGCAAACAGACGAAACCGTGAAGCGCAGTTCTCAAGCATGATTTTAATATAAACAGCTATTCAACTGACACGATATGCAAGTAACTTTGACTGTATTTTTATCTGGACTTGTAAATAAGAACAATCTTCACCCTGGGTCAGCTTGGCAATAAGTAACACGATATACCCCTTGGCCATTGCAAACATTATCAGTATGATGTTGACCGTATCAAATGTTATTAGTAAGGCCTTAACCATGCAGACGTTATCAGTATGGCTTGATCGTATCAAATGTTATCAGTAAGGCCTTAACCACGCAGACGTTATCAGTATGGCTTGATCGTATCAAATGTTATCAGTAAGGTCTTAACCATTGCAGATGTTATCAGTATGGCTTGACCGTATCAAATGTTATTAGTAAGGTCTTAACCATTGCAGACGTTATCAGCATGGCTTGATCGTATCAAATGTTATCAGTAAGGCCTTAACCATTGCAGACGTTATCAGTATGGCTTGATCGTATCAAATGTTATCAGTAAGACCTTAACCATTGCAGACATTATCAGTATGGCTTGACCGTATCAAATGTTAACAGTAAAGCCTTAACCATTGCAGACGTTATCAGTATGGCTTGATCGTATTAAGCCTTATTACTACGGTCTTAATGATATTGAACTGTAATGGAAAAAGAAACACGAGATTCATTATATCGTAATGAAATATAGTTCATTGTCTCTTTGCTAACTACGATAACAGTCTACTAAGTAGCACGTATGAAGACAACACCCATGACCGATATTCTTCATCCTGTAGTCTTGAATAACTTTCGTCTTTCAAATAGCGAAGGTGTCAATGCGCCTGACGGTAAATATAATGATCAATGAATTCGCAAGGAAATTTTGCATTGCCCTCATAAGTAATTAAAAAATCCGCTGTTTCTCGTGTCTTGATTTGATAAAATGCTGTAGCAAGGTCAAGGCAAACAACCATTTATGGTAATATATATTTATATAGCCATTCAACAAAAACTCCAAGGTTGTAAAACAAACCATGCGAATGAGCATAACATTATCCTGAATGTTTTGTGAAACTATAATAAATATTCCAAAGCATAATTTATAGAACTATCAATGTTGTTTTTGATTTTAGGAAGGGGTCTTTCAGATTTTAGTAGATAGAAAATCTTATTGTATGACCTCAATTGATTTAGTAAAGAAAAGCTTACAAATTCAAATATTTTGATTTTTGATTAAACAAATACACGAAATCATGAAGAAATAAAATAGCAATAGCATTCTAAAAAAGTCATAAACGAGTTGCATGTAGAAAAAATGATATGTTTTAAGTTGTCAACCAGTTAAAACATGCAAATTTATTTGCCATGACATGTAACATCCCGACACAATTAAAACATGAAAATGGACTTGCCATGCAATGACCCCTCGCGACACAATTAAATCATGCAAACTGATTTGCTAACACATGTTGCCTTTCTATACAAAAGTTTAAATATGACGAAAAGATCTGCCATTACATGAGAGCCTTCGCTACAAAAGTAAACAAAAACAACTTGCCAGATTCAGAAGCAGAACAGATAGAACAACAAGCTCACTGTACACCATTTTGACAACCATGCGTTCAATTATACTCCTGTTTTCCTCCAGTAGCATGGACTGCTCCCATTCGCCGATTTGAAGAATACTTGGACGCAAACAGTTTGCTTCTAGACAGTGTATGAAACATTCTAGTGCCCACAGAAGATTTTTCGATGATTCATCCAAAGAACTGCACAAACGTTGGTCAGGGAACCCGGAGACATACCGTTTCAAAGTAGCCTTCACATTGGGGACCTCTTTATCCCATTGTTCGGGGTTAGAAATTCCCCCGAGGTAAACTGTAGACAGAAGAAGAACCATGACATACGACAAATGTCTAATCCAAAACCGGCTTCGATTATTCCTCAAAGCACCCCAAACGATGTCAGCACAGCTAAGGAGCTGATATCCTAGACAAGAGCTGATGCGATGACGAAAAAGTAGATCTGCTATTCTGTTTAGGGCTAGAATTTGAATCTTATTACATTTACAGTGCAACAGTTTGGCTAGTCCTATTGTATTGTTCTCTTTGTAATACTGCGGTATGACGCATGACGTGATGGCGATGCCAAAGGTTTCTCTGTAAGTGTCAGACGAGTTGTTGAACCACTGAACCAAGCGATCCGTGTCTTTGGGAACATCATGGTTACCTTCAAAGAAAACAAATATATATGCGTCCAGATCGTTAAATTTAATCACTTTGCTAATAAATATATATATATATATATATATATATATATATATATATATATATATATATATATATATATTCTTCTTCTTCTGGAAATCACTTACCATCTTACACTTTTTGGTACCATTTGATTTCGTGTTTTACTACACAGCAACATACGTAAGTTATTTAGTGCCAAGAAGAATTGTAGCCGATTATCTTGCTGATGGACATACAAACTAACCCAGACAGATTCGATATTAGTATTTAAACCCTTAACCTTTTGACTACGAGTCATGCCAACGCAACACCCCCAGCTTCGGTTCACCTCCTTTATACATGAATTCCTTAAGGCGCTACTTTACATGCAAGTTTCCATCCTACATCTAAACATTCTCATCTTAGCAGTCATTGTACCAGGGAGATAACCCAGTGAACAGTACATAATATAAACATTTATAGTTGTGGACCTTTTGCAACTTAGCACGGTTGATAACCGTTTCTTATGATAGTAGTGAAGGGGGATACTATAGCGACAATGGGAGTTATCATTAATAACCAGCCTGGGATACTATAGCGAAAAGATTTTTGGCGAAAAATGGCACAGCCGTGCCTTTATAGCGACAATGGGAATTTTGTATTAGCACACCCTGGGACTGTATAGCGACAAGAGAAATAGCACAGGTGGCATGATGTCACGGTACTGGACACTTGTCAACAGTGTAGCAAGGGGCTGACCTAGTTGTCCTAAATACGCGCAGCTAGCACTACGACTCTAGGGAGGGACCTATAAATTAGAGACAGAGACCGACATAGGTTACTATAAAACCTAGAGTTATATATAAAGCATGACATAAACATGAAATATGTTGATGGTATTCATAAATTTGCATATTTATAATGATGCTATAAATAGTTTTAATCAAGGAAAAGACTAACACCAAAATGGATGTGACTGAAAGTAACGCTAAAATGACGAAATTGTCCCAGAACTTAACCGCGACTAAACATGTCCCTGAACATTAATTTACATTGGTTTTAGGCTAAAATTAATACTAAAATTACGACATTGTCAAATACTACAGTGGAAATTAAGAAAATCTGGAACATTAATATTCAAGTGACTGTGACTAAAAGTAACGTTAAACATATGAAATTGTTCCAGAATATGACGGTGACTGAACTTATCGCAGTAGATTAAGTTATATCAGGGTTCCTGCAGTTCATGGAATCCTGGAAAAATTTTGGAATTTAAAAAATAAATTTCAATGGCCTTGAAAAGTTATGGAATTCGTCAAAACCTTGAAAAGTTTTGGAAAAGTCATGGAATTTGTGGCAATGGAGTTAAAGAAATTGATTACTTCAAATTTTATAGAGCACCGAGAACCAATTAAATAAAATGATAAAATTACAATCGATAAATGGTTTCAATTCATATAATAAGAGTAAGTTCTCCTAATGGAAGTATCACATGATTTCCGGTGTAGTTCACTAAATAAAAGAAAGCAACTGGGAAGTAATGTGTTTTGTTAATATTGTAAATAGGAACACATACAAAGACTACTAAGAATTGTTTCCTTTTTTCTTTTCAATACACATTACATTGATCATTGGATTATGACATGAATTACTACATAAAGTCAAAGTGTGCTAGCCCATGTAAATTTAAAAGGTACATACTAAATATATTTGTTGTTAACTTATTTCTTATTTTAAATTGAAAGATGTTATTCTTTATGTTCATTTACTTGACAATGCAAGATAGCGCGGTCCTTGAGTTTTATGAAATGGCCCTGGAAAAGGTTTGGAAAAGTCATGGAATTTGTTTTTGTTAAGTCTGCAGGAACCCTGTTATATTTGCTTAGTCTAAAAGTAGAACTAAGATTACCAAAATCTCTCAAACCATAGCAGAGACTGAGAAAAACTCTGGAAGATTGTATTCAGATTGCCTTGACTTAAAATATTCCACTAAATTTCAGAAATAAATAGCGGACTTGAATGGAAACTGGTAACTAGTTACATGTATTCGTTGTTAGAAATAGCTAAAGACGAAGTGTAGCACTAAATTCTGAAATTGCACCTAGCTTTAGCGGAGACTGAAAATAATCCATAGATAATTTTTAAAAATGTTACCAAGACTTAAAGTAGTAGTTAAATTATTAAAACTCATACCGACCTTCGTGGAAACTGAAAAATTGTAAATAAAAATTAAACTAAGCGATAATATTACATCTATGGTAATTAGCATCATTAAATAGAGCGTCAAATTTTATAGCGTTAATATTAGCATTAACTGACCCTACTTTGTTCTATAGAGTCAAGATTTATAGCGTTAAATGGCACACCCTGGGACACTAACGGGATGTTTGTATGGGAACAATAGGAATGGAACCGATAAGGTAACGTCTCAGAAATGGACACATGCAACCGAGAATAATCTTTTTGTGATTTAAACAAAAATTATACAACAACTAAAAAAGCTATTCAGGCAATAAAGAATAAGTCTTTTCGAGAAAGTGGAGTGACCCTCTAAAAGGTCTTTTTTATCGCGAATGTATGCTATCCTCACCACCGAAACGAGCAGCATAAAACACAACATATACTATCGCATCAACGAAATGAGCAGCACAAAACACACCCTATTCCATCTCATCAACGAAACTAGCAGCATTAAACCCAAAATATACCATCTCATCAAGGAAAGAGAAGAATAAAACACAACATATACTATCGCATCAACGAAACGAGTAGCATAAAACACAACATATACTATCGCATCAACGAAACGAGCAGCATAAAACCCAAAATATACCATCTCATCAACGAAACGAGCAGCATAAAACCCAAAATATACCATCTCATCAACGAAAGAGAAGAATAAAACACACCATATAGCATCTCATCAACGAAAGAGAAGCACAAAACACACCCTATACCATCTCATCAACGAAAGAAGAAGCATAAAACCCAAAATATACCATCTCATCAACGAAAGAAGAAGCATAAAACCCAAAGTATACCATCTCATCAACGAAAGAAGAAGCATAAAACCCAAAATATACCATCTCATAAAAGAAAAGAGAAGCATAAAACACAACATATACTATCGCATCAACCAAATGAGCAGCACAAAACACACCCTATACCATCTCATCAACGAAACGAGCAGCATAAAACCCAAAATATACCATCTCATCAACGAGAGAGAAGAATAAAACACACCATATACCATCTCATCAACGAAAGCGAAGCACAAAACACACCCTATATCATCTCATCAACAAAACGAGCAGCGTAAAACTCAAAATATACCATCTCATCAACGAAAGAGAAGAATAAAACGCACCATATAACATCTCTTCAACGAAAGAGAAGCACAAAACACACCCTATACCATCTCATCAACGAGACGAGCAGCATAAAAGAAACAAAAATATACTATTCACACCAACGAAACGAGAAGCATAAAGCACAAAATTATACTATTCTCACCAACGAAACGAGTAGCATAAAACCCAAAATATACCATCTCATCAACGAAACGAGCAGCACCAAACACAAAATATACCATCTCATCAACGAAACGAGTAGCATAAAACCCAAAATATACTATCTCAGCAACGAAAGAGAAGCACAAAACCCCAAAATATACCATTTCATCAACGAAACGAGCAGCACAAAACATATCATATACCATCTCATCAACGAATGAAGAAGCACAAAACCCAAAATATACAATCTCATCAACGACAAGAAAAGCACAAAACACACCATATACCATTTCATCAACGAAACGTGCAGCACAAATCATACCATATACCATCTCATCAATGAACACGCATGCAAACACACACATCTTTATTTGAAGTGAGTGTTTATAGTTACACTTCACTACATTCACACAAATTGGCAAATTGAATAATATTTCTTTTGGTTAGCCCTGAAAAGGGCTGTGTTTTTTTTTTAACTCCAATGACACCTGGCTAATGCTGACATCTTCCAGGACGAGCACCGCACACACATCGTCGGCTCTAGTCATTTTCTTAATTTATTCCTCTGACTTGCAGAACAAACGGAGCTTGTGTGGCTTCAATATCCCACTCCTCCGTTTGTGGAATAGTGAAAACCTGTTGTGTCTCTTGTCTTCGGGGCCAGAGTCGGGGATGAATAACTGCTCTCATTTCCTGAGGCACTGGTAACTGCAGTGCAACTGCTGCTGGTGCTGCTACTGCTGCTGATGCTACTGCTACTAATGGAGGTGTCCTCACCACTGTTAGCACCTTACACACAAGTTTTGCCATAGGGTGAAGCAGGATCCCTCGCTGGTTCTCTATCTCCTCTTCGTTCTTCTTTGTATCCTCCTCTTCCTTAAGTTTCACTTCTTCTTTGTAAGCCTCCATAGTCAGTTCGTCCAGGAGACGTCTGGCATGTTCCAGAGGCATTTGGAGTTCCGAGGGTTTTTGTAGTCTACTACTACTCATCTTTTAAAATGTTGACGAGTCAACGATGGGTAGCTAGACTGACGTGTGCTTGCGTTTATATCCTTGGAGGAGGGACGTAATGGAAAACATCCCATAATTCCTAAACTTTTTACCATGATATGAAATGCGCGGACTTAAAAATGTTCTCACGTTAACTTTTTTGTCTTACAAACACAGACAGAAAATGTTTTGTATGTTGTTGAACAAGACAGAGAAAAAGGATGAGGTTTTTTTTGTTTTGTTTGTGTTTACTAACCTTGAAAAATTGAAGTGTTTATAGTCACACTTAAAATTTTTAATTTTTTTGGCAAATGAAAGAAGTATATCTTTCGAGAGTCTTGGGTAGCCCTGAAAAGGGCTGATTGTTTGTTTTTTGTTTGTTTTTTGTTTTTGACGGAGAGTAATGGCAATCTTTGTTGAATTTTACTGTCTAAGATTGCAACCCCGTCTGGTAGCAGGTTTTCCTATACGACAAGGTCTGCTTCTGCGAAAAGAGAAAAAGAAGTCTTTGGTGTCTATCCGTCAGTCCACAAATCCTTTGTCTGGTTCTTGTTGCTGATATTGTTGTTGTTGCTGCTGCTGTTGCTGCTATTCTCTTTGCCTCTTCTGAAGTCTGTATTTCTCAGTCCATTCTTCATTTTCTTTCTCAATTTTCTCTCTAAAGACATTCTATATGAGGTCTTGGGCTATAGAGAGCATTCTGACATTCTCTATCTCTTCAGGCTTCGGTATCAGGTTTAGCCTGACGCTATGTAATTGAACGTAAGCTTCGTTGAGTTTAGCTAGTCTGGAAGGCATCTTCGTAGGTTGACAAGTCAACAGTGAATGGTCAGACTGGAGACCCATTCGCTTTTTATGGTACAAGTGCGGATGGGATAGAAAACATTCCTACTCGGTTTTAGTTAATGAAACGTGAGGATTGCTCATGTCATGAGGAGGGATAGAGAGAAAGTCAAAGAGCATATATTCAAACTGTGGTTTTCTTTATAACTAAACAAACGACAGACACATTTCTTTCTTCAAAATACAACATTTTTTATTCAACTAACAATGAACAGAATTAACAAGGAACAAGGAACAAACAACTTTTCAATTTAAAATACAAATTATTTTTGACAAGGTTGACAACGTTGTGAAATCATGTGAGATTTCCAGTGATTCATATCATGTGACCATTGATGTACACTATGTTTTCTAGCTAAAGACAAAAGATAACCATAACGGTCACAAAACCATCGATCTACTTTTTCATTGTTTCTAGAAGAGTCACGATCAAAATAAGTGACCAAATGTTCTAAAGAATGTCCCAGACTGCGATGATGAAGAAAATACATACAATATTGTCCACACACCATTGAATCGTTGCTTGTAACTTTACATTATGATATCGTGTTAATGATATCGTGTTCTAAAAGTGGTAATCCATGCGAATCGAAATACTCCACACAATTAACTTCAGGAAAGTACACGGCTACCCAGTGAGTTCCTGGAAGATGACTGTCGGCTGTGTTGATGACATAAGCTTGGTGGTCTTGAGTTTTGTGATGTAGGAGTTCATCTTTAGCACACACCACAGGATTCCAAGAAGCAGTATAAGAACTTTTATTCAAAAGGTAATAAAGTTCCCAGATATCCATTTTTCTAGTTGTTTTGTTTCTCTTGTTTTTTCTTCACAGGTGATGATAAGTCATGAATTCAATTCTGATTTTTTGCTTGAAAAGTTCTGACAAGTAACCGTTTCTTCGCCTGGTTTCCAGACTCTGGGCTAAGAGAGCTTCGATGCGATAGATTTCTTGAGTAGTTAGTGAAGGTCAGGAATGATCACGCAAGTCTTTATACCACTCATGCAACACGGTTTCTTCTGCGATGGGACTCCAAGCTTCGTACAGGTACTCGTCCAATTTTTTTTCTTCGTTCATCATGAGGCATTTATCGTGTTGAATTTGACTGGGATGATCGTTTTGACATCCATAGCAATCTTTCTTGACCAATTCCGTAATTTTATCCGCCAAGTGTTTAGCAAAACAGGAGACTAAATGTTGTTCTTGTTCTGGCCATCTTTACTTAACGACCTCGTTCTCTTTGTCTTCGTCTTTGAATTCGGTTTTCACGGTATCCTCCCATCCCATTGATTACTCCACTTTCAAAGAAGGATAAGTTTCTTCCATAGTGTCTAATAATCTAAAATAACTTCTCTCAAACTGTTGATTTCTATGGTATTATCGAATTCAGCATACAGGATGACGTTCACTGTGTCTTCGAGACCTTCTGCTCGTCGAAACTGAAGTTCCACACGCAGTTGACCGGATCTTATAGGGTGGAAATGCCCCTCGTCACTGCCTTGGTCTGGAGTGAAATCAAAGGCCCACAAAGCGTAATCTCCAGCATAATCGTCGTACGAAATACCATGACTGGTGTTGGTTCCTAGTTGTCCAGTAGCTACGTACAGGGACAAGTACGATCTCAAGTAATTCTTTTGATCAAAGTTGGGTTCAAAGGGTCTGGTACACAGAGTCTTGCCATCGCGACTGACTTCAATTTTGGACACATTGCGGGCATCAAAGTGGAAAGGATTTTATTATTGGTTCCGTTGAAGGGTGCATTCTTGACGATGCCAATGATTAAACGTTTGGGTAACTGTCCTTGGAACAGATGATCTTCTATCTTGGATCGGAGTCCACGAGCAATAGTGAATGTTTTCACTTCTACACGTCGTATCGGATACTTGGCAGTGGTTCTGCTCAAGGTGTGACTGATAACGTTCCCTGCTTTAGGCAACACTTCTACGCGACGCACGTAAAGTCTGGCTTCTTGAATTTTGGTTTTGTGGTTGGCATCATCAGCCATCAAATGGAAAGCCGTACTGCTACGATTGAGTCTCAGACGAATATCTACTCCGTTGAGCAAATACTTCTCCTGCTATCCAAATGCAAACGATCCATCAGTTCTAAACTATGAGCTCCCACGATTTTCTTTCGACGAGCATCAAATCCTTTATTGTCTTCATCTAGTTCGTCGAACTTTTCTGGTGTGTCAGGTTTCCAGACCACGCAAGCATCCAGATGAGTGTTCTTTGCCTCTTTTCCGTACGTCAAGAGATTTTCTAGGTACCCTTGGTAAGCTTGGTAAGCTACTGCTGACCAGTTTGTTATTCAAGTACAAATCCACTTCGCTAAACAAGTAATGCATGAAATTGTTGACTGGAGCTACTTTGGTATCGGCTTCCAGATTGGTACCGTCGGGTTTTTGCACTTTGACTTTCAGACACAAGTAACTCCTATTCAGATCGATGTAATCTTCGGGCTGTCCTTCCATTTCAAATTCGATGGAGCTGAATCCGTTAAATAGGAGACGGAATGAAATTCAACCTATTGGGATTCTTGCATGGATATCATAGTGGTTGGTATGGCAAACAGATCCAGTTCCGATTTGGAACAGGCACAAGACTCTCGGTGCATCATTTTCTGTTGTTTTTTTACAATTTAATAATCAAAAACGTCTAAGTCTCGAACAGTTTTTCTTTTCTTAGTCTTTTTAGCTTTGAGAGTATGAAGTCCTTTGAAAGGGTGTTTTTGTCGTCTTTCTCTGCCTTGTCCTTGTTGGAACCTCAGAGAAGCAGGAATGCCTGACTCCTCAGCAAACGGGTCATTTATAGGATTTTCTCGTTGACCCAAATATCTTTGCCTGTTTGAAGCAAAATATTTTTGCATGCTCGTAAGAAAGCTTCTTTGGAGTTTTGTTTGTCAATGATGACATTCTGGAGAAATTCTTTATCGTGTGTCAACGCAGCATCTTTCAGGGCGTGCAATCCCCCTGTCACCATTTTTTTTTATCACGAGAACCACAGTACGAAAGGCCGATTTGAGCATATCCCCATAACCATGTCCTCGTTGTCGAGTAACTCCTTGGTACACAGGATACATGACTGACAAGAAGTTTTTTTTAAGAGTACTCTTTTTCGAAACTGGAGTTTCACAGTCACTTTCACTTGGGTGAATGAAATATTTTGTCCCATATCTCCTTTTATAGTTATGTTGACAGTGTCAAAATACGACTTACTGAGAGGCAGATAGTGCGGATGTACAAATTCACGGTGAACGTGATAGGTGTTTCTACCTTCTTCGTCAGCAACCGTGGCAGAATCCACTTTGAAAGGAACTACACGAAGTAACGGTACAGAGGTGTGGCCCACAATGTTGTACTCCACTACATCGGAGTACACAAAAATCAAATTCAGTCTTTAGTTCATTACTACAGGGAAATGAAAATGTTTGGCAAAATTCAAATTGTTACCTATGGGTGGCATTTTGGGTGGATGATTCTTGATCATTTCGGGATTTTCACCTAAAATGTGATACAATTCAGGACAAAATGTAATAGCCAAGACTTTGTCATGTGAAAATTTCATCAGGAGGCGACGAGCTATTTTGTGGTATTCAATCTTGACACTTTTTTAGTTTTCTCCAAGGCTTTTTCAAAGATGGCATTGAACCTGTCAGCAAGTATGTTCACCAAATTTTGACCGCTAAAATAATAACCAGAAGGAATTTTCAACATATAAGTAGTTCGATTAGTGGCAGGAATCTTTGTTTTGGGAAAGTCAACTTTATCACTGCGTTCATCCATGACTTGTTGCCTTTGATCATCTTCAACTTTTACAGACACAGTGTTTTGAGATTCAACTATGGTTTTGATTTGTGTAGGGTGAATCATTTCTACCAAAGCCACTTCCCAATGGGCTTCGTCATCAAATTGAATGGTCTGAAGTAATTTGGCCGTGTAACAGCACAAAGTATTTTTGGGAAACACCTCCATGAAACTGTCACTGGGTAAGGCTAAGTAAAATTGATTGTTCGTAATTCCATAGTCCTAGTGTACGATTTTTCACTGGAGGTAAGAGGAGTGTCTAAAAGAGGATGGTTAGGATGAATGTTGGAACTGACGCTGGACACCAGACTCCCGTTGTTGTGGTTGTTTCCGTTAGAGGAATATTTTAGGGACGAATTGGGAAGAAGGTAACCAATGCAACTGCTGAGTAAAATGGTCCACAATTGTTTGTCTCCTTGTTGTAAACTTAGATTGGCAATGGCTGCACCGATGACACAATACACCACAAAGATTTGGCAGAAAAAGACGATTTGCGTTTTAGGCACACGTTCTCCACACCACACCCACAAGGATTGCTTTTGTAGATCTTGCAGAGAGGAACTGGGGGAAGGAGCGTTCACAGTAGGAATAGAGGCTGTGTTGAAGACCATGATGGTCACTTCTTTTTATAGTCAATGATTTGAGAAGCGTCAGTCCAAGAGTCAAAACTTGACGGATATCCTTTCCAATGTACTTTGACTTCTATGAAAAGTCGTTTTTCCACCTTTCGTGTTCTTCGATCGAGAATGCTTTCGATTTCGCACACGTCGTCTTCTTTTTTGGTCACACGTTGTAACTCAGGTAAGTAAAACGTTCCTTTTAACATTCTCCGTTCATGTCTTCCAATTTATAGACGGGAGGATAACGACCACGCATTCGTTCAGTGACACGAAACAATTCGGTGGTCCAGTTGGGCAAGTAACCTTTGTCGAAAGTACGTTTGGATTTGCCAATGCGTACCCAATCTCCTGTGGCTAACTGTCTACCTTTCTTGGAACCAGTGACTGATGGAGACGTACCAAACAGACGCTCGAAGACGGTCACTTCGTTGTCGGGAGTCACTTCTTGAGGGGCACGTCCAATGCTCCGATGGTAAGATTGGTTGTACGATTGAACGAGGTGTGGCAAGACGTCGATGTACTTGAGAGTGTGTTGATGCGTAAAATATTTCCACATGCGTTCTTTTAAAGTGCGTTGAAAACGTTCCACGATACTGGCTTTAGTTTCGGGATTCTCGGTGGTAAAAAAGTGAATGTCACGTTTCTTCAATTCTTTTTGGAAAGCTTGGTTTAGAAATTCGGTACCTTTGTCGGTTTTGCCATCGAAGAGGGCGACGACCACATTGTTTCAACACCAGTTTCAAGGCTCGCACTAACTCATTGCTAGATTTGGAAGTCAAAGGCACGACCCAAGCAAATTTGGAAAAGACGTCGATGACACAAAACAAATATTTGTAGCCACGATTGTAGGTGGCTAAATGAAAGACATCGGCTACATCCGCCTGCCATTGATAATCGATACCTTCCACTTGGGTGCGACTTCTTGAAAATTTTCGTCGAATGGATTTCTGTAATGTGTACGTAGCTTGTTCTTGTAACCATCGTTGCACTTGAGGTAAACGGACACTTTTCAGTTTTGTTTTAGCAGCACGATACAATTTTTGAAAACCTCCGATGCCAGCTGGATGAGATGGATCGTAGTAAATGCTAACTAAGACCTTCTCCATTTTTTCTTTTTGCCTTTTTTTGTTTTGTTTTTTAATAAGTGATCCAATCTTCGCTGATGCTTTTCGCTATGGAGCGAGAGGGTGGTTTGGAAACGGCTTTACGTGTTCGATGTGCCACAAGAGTTGAAGTGGAAGGTAGTTTTGGTAATGGTGTTGGAGGTGGTAGTGGTGGTAAGGGAATATTTTGGTTTTCTTGTCTTTTTTCACTTCTGGTTTCCTTTCTTTCTTTTTTACTTCTGTCGAAGAAGGAGTGGACATCATCTTTTTAACCCAAGCTTTAAGTTCTTGTTGTGGTGTAGGAGAAGGGGTCAACATGGACGCTGAAATTTTACTAGGAAGGGTAGCTGCTGATGGTGTTTGAAAGACTTCTCGTACCTTTTCTTCTTCAGGTATCCGTGGGGTTGCTTCTGCTTTAACCGCTGAGGATAGTGGTGGTGATGGACTTTTCATCAGGGCTATTAAATCTTTCAAAGAAGGTACAGCTGTTTCGTCTGAAGCTTTTTGTTGAAAGAGTTTCAGTCATTGCATCAGTTGACCGGACCGTTGAAATTTTTCCGTTTCGATCCATCAACGATTTCAGATATTGTTGTAAATGGGACATTATGGTCAAATGAGGATTGGGAAGTAAATGAGGGGTTAGTTGTTTGCTGTTCTTGCCAAGGATGGTATTCCATCCATCGTTTGTAAGGGATTAAAGTCAGTTTTCGTCCTTTCCAGGGATTGAAAAGATAAGTCAGTTTTCGTCCTTCCATTAGATTTCAATAATCACGTCTTGGATCTTTTGACTCCAGTGTTCTCCTTTTATCTTTATCCTCCCAGGATACTTCCAATTGTTCCCAATACTCATTTCAGCAAGGGTTTTCCTATGGTTCCCAGCAAGGGTGCTAACATAACAGGGGTAAAATAGCAATTCCTCCACGTTGCACCAACATCTTTTTCTTTTGACGAATAGGAATTTTCTTTTGGACCATTTGGCGAAGAACGTGTCGATGTTTGGCTAAACATTTTTTTATGATGTGCAGACAAAGGAATCGTGCCTTTCAAAACATAGAGACAACATTCGCACACGGTATCGATGACGTCCTTCGAGGCGGTTTGAATGAGTTTTTTTCGCATTTATGGAGGAGCTTTGGACAGGACAGACAACATGTCCCAATGTTTGACTAAACGAGGAGGCAGTCCTTTTATTTTCTTTCCTTTAGGAGTAGAAGAGAAATGGGTTTTGGAGAGTGACATTTTTGTGGATTGTTTATAGGGCAGACACCAAAAAGTACACTAACGTCAATCACTTGGTTACATGACCTTTAATCCTTTTGTTGCACAATGAAACTGTCTTTTTTTTCCCTTTTGGAGCAGAAGAACGATAACGAAGATACATCTTTGGGTGCACGTCAGACACTTAACTTCATAGTTCGCCCCTTGCTAGTCCCTTATCACACTGGACTTCATGTTTGTCCCATGTTTGTCCCTTATCAATATTTTGTTGTCTGTCTTTTAGAAATTGGTCAACCTTTCTGAACATATTTTCAATTTTTTTTTAATACCAGTAGGATAGAAGAAACCTCCTCTTTGGTGACTTCTTTTTTTTCTTGGAACGACTGTGTCTTTTCTGTAGGTGTTGTCGATGCTGAACTAAGCGTTTCTTAGGATGACATGACTGACGTTTTCCTTTTCCTTTTCCTTTTTGCACAGAAGAACGACAATGGTGACGGTGTGCACTTTTTGGTCGGGTCATCTTGGGGTGTTCAGGAGCACAAAAAACACTGATGTTAAAATTGACCTCAGGTCTTTTTATACTGGAATGCGTTGCCACTGATTGTCTTTACGTCGTATCAACTTGATGACAGGCAACACACGTCGTGGTGGAGTTCGCAAAGGACTAAATCGAGCAAATTCTTGGTTGGACAAATCCAGTAAACTTTGTAACACGCCTGATCTCTCTTGGACTTTGATTTTGGGGGCATGTACTTTGTGAGCAGCAGTCACTGCTGCTAAAGAGGAAGAGGGTATTACTGCTGGAGAAGACATTTTTGGAGACGTTCTCTTGTAGCTTGAAACTGTTTTCGGTGGACTTTTCTTTTTCGTTTTCTGAGGTGGTGACTTGGTTTTAGTACCGTGGCTCTTTTTCTTTTTCTGAGGTGGTGACTTGGTTTTGCTACCATGGTTCTTTTTCTTTTTCTTCTGGGAGCTTTGGGAAGTGACTTGTTTCTTGGGGACAAGTTTGGGTGCATTGGGATCCTATTTTAAGAGGGAACGAATGATGACACCTCCTAGTGAACCACTACCTCCAGGTTTCAAAATGATTTGCTTTTTGGTTTGAGTGTCAATGCGAGGATCAGCTAGTTGCGCCAAGGCTACTATGTTTCTGTCAAAAAAAACGTTTGGTTTGATGTGGAATCTGAATGATGCCTTGCAGTAATTGACGTGCTGTCACCGTAAAAAAAATCGTAAGACTTCTTTGAGACTGGCTTCTAAGACACGAGCACGTATTTGTGGATTTTTCTCGCGACTAATGCCATACAAGGCACGAATCAATTTAACGGGAAGATGAGACTGAAGTGACGTCATGTTGACGATGTGTGAGACAGAATCCAAGTAACCAAGGTTTTTATACATTTTTTCTTGGTGGTCATGGTTAAGTCGACAACGGGGATGTGTACACGGCAGGTCCTCCGTCTTGACACCAGTGGTGAAACAGATGGGTACGAAATCGCAAATAATCCGGGGTAGTGGGTTTCAAATCCACGAGTAAATAGGCGTGTGGAGTTTGAGTGGCATCTTCGTACGCATGAGTTAGCCAAGGTGTTCTTAACTGTTTCGCTAAGACTTGCACATGCGATTTATCTCTAGGACTTTTAAACAAGACCACGTAATGAGCATTGAGACTGATGGTACGATGGGCTTTACTTTGTTGAAACAAAGTTTGAGTAATGTAAATGACACTGGCATTACGATGATGCCCTTTGCGTGTAAACCACAGTTTATTTTCTTCTTCGTCTTCTCCTAAAATGTCATCAAAAATAACCAAATGGGTTTGACTAGGGTCAGACACGATACTGTCGTCTTCGACCGGAATGCCTTCCACAAACACAATGGATTCACCTTGACCTTCTCGTAGAAGACTGTACGTGGATTGCCACTGTTTGTAACACCAGACGATACGTTGAGGTGGGCGATCGATCAAATGATGTTTATGTTCGATCAAACGTTTGACAAATTCGGTTTTGCCTGAACCACTAGGTCCAGCAATAAGCATGTTAAAAGGATGTCGAAGATACAAGGCATCCCAACTAGCACGGTCTAAATGTTCGTCAATGACTTTGAAAGTGGAGGAAGACGGAGCAGAGACAGTAGAGGTAGCCATAGTAGTGTCAGGAATGTCACCTTTCTTGTAACAGGAAGACAAACAAGACAAGAGTTTTTATACTTTTTCAGGACACGTTTATTGCAAACTTTAAAATGAAATAATACGAAAGACATAAAAACATAATAGCTAAATGGTTAAGTACATGAATAAAAGACACAACACAACTATCTTGGAATATAAACAAGTTTCTACTTTACAACATTTTTTTGTCATTCAAATGTAGTGTCCTAGGGACAGTGTGTAATGTTCTAAACGTTTGTCCATGGTTTGAAATTCTCACACAAAGGTTCTCCTGGAATGACCTTTCGAAAAGGTCAAGGACCGTCCTGTCCTGAAGAGAATGGTTTGTTCCTCCGTGACAGTCTGAACTTCTTTCTCTGGTATTGTCACTAACACAGAATTAAAAGTGACTTTTTCACGTAACGTTTTAATGTTTCAGGATTACAAATCTCGGGCATAGTTAGTCACTTCTTTAGTCCAAGCCTCAAAGCCCACACTTTTCCAGTCACGTACATCTGACCAGTGAGGGTGTAAGTCACAAGCTACAGACACATCCTCATACACCTCTTCGGTACCTAAAAGTTGACGAATCTTGTTTTCCCGTAAAGGTCGAGAAGTATCCAGATGAAAGCGCAAAGCTTTCAGGAGAATGTGTTTCTCGTGAGCATTTAAAGGAATGACTTTCATACTTTTTTGGAGTGGTACGTACTGATCGTAAAGTATCCACAAATCATCGGACGGTAAACGAAATCCCAGAAAGCAAATCACTAAGACACACACGACAGGTCGTCCCCAATTCAATGGACACAGTTCTCGTGAAAGGCAATGGTAACCCTCCACTGTTTGAATATGGTCATGGATCTCCTTCCACGTAATCTGTTGTATCACCAATGACAACGGTTTTGGCATGGTAAAACGCTTTTATAGTCTTTTTTAGACAGCTATAACCGTTATCTCTAGTTTGTGTGCGCTCGTACGTTTGAGTATGTGTTTGCATGTGCGTTCATTGGTATAAATTGTATATAAGTGTGTTTTATGCAAGCTCATTCATTGATGAAATAGTATATTGTGCAATTTATGATTCCTCGTTTCGTTGGTGTGATAGTATATTGGTGTGATTTATGCTTGCTCGTTTCATTGGTGTAGAGGTTATATTTGTGTTTTTTCTTCTCATCCGTTGATGTGGATATTATATTTGTGTGTTTTATGATTGCTCTTTCGTTGGTGTGGATGGTATTTTTTGTTTTTTTAGCTTCTCGTTTCGTTGGCGTGAATAGTATATTTTTGTTTTATGCTTCTCGTTTCGTTGATGAAGATATTATTTTTTGTGTTTATGTTTCTTGTGCTTTATGCTTCTCGTTTCGTTGGTGTGAATAATATATTTTTGTTTCTTTTATGCTGCTCGTCTCGTTGATGAGATGGTATAGGGTGTGTTTTGTGCTTCTATTTCGTTGATGAGATGGTATATGGTGTGTTTTATTCTTCTCTTTCGTTGATGAGATGGTATATTTTGGGTTTTATGCTGCTCGTTTCGTTGATGAGATGGTATATGGTGTGTTTTATTCTTCTCTTTCGTTGATGAGATGGTATATTTTGGGTTTTATGCTGCTCGTTTCGTTGATGAGGTGGAATAGGGTGTGTTTTGTGCTGCTCATTTCGTTGATGCGATAGTATATGTTGTGTTTTATGCTTCTCTTTTCGTTGATGAGATGGTATATTGTGGGTTTTATGCTTCTTCTTTCGTTGATGAGATGGTATATTTTGGGTTTTATGCTTCTTCTTTCAATGATGAGATGGAATAGGGTGTGTTTTGTGCTTTTCTTTCGTTGATGAGATGGTATATGGTGTGTTTTATTCTTCTCTTTCCTTGATGAGATGGTATATTTTGGGTTTTATGCTGCTCGTTTCGGTGGTGAGGATAGCATGCATTCGCGATAAAAAAAAACTTTTAGAGGGTCACTCCACTGTCTCGAAAAGACTTATTCTTTCTTGCCTGAATAGCTTTTTTAGTTGTTGTATTATTTTTGTTCAACTCACAAAAACATTATTCTCAGTTGCATGTGTCCATTACTGAGACGTTACCTTATCGGTTCCATTCCTATTGTTCCCATACAAACTTCCCGTTAGTGTCCCAAAGTATGCCATTTAACGCTATAAATCTTGACTTATAGAACAAAGTAGAGTCATCTAATGCTAATATTAACGCTATAAAATTTGACGCTCTATTTAAAAAAGTAAGGTTTCATAATGCTAATTACCATAGATGTAATATTATCGCTTAGTTTAATTTTTATTTACAATTTTTCAGTTTCCACGATGGTCGGTATGAGTTTTAATAATTTAACTACTACTTTAAGTCTTGGTAACATTTTTAAAAATTATCTATGGATTATTTTTAGTCTCCGCTAAAGCTAGGTGCAATTTCAGAATTTAGTGCTACACTTCGTCTTTAGCTATTTCTAACAACGAATACATCTAACTAGTTACCAGTTTCCATTCAAGTCCGCTATTTATTTCTGAAATTTAGTGGAATATTTTAAGTCAAGGCAATCTGAATACAATCTTCCAGAGTTTTTCTCAGTCTCTGCTATGGTTTGAGAGATTTTGGTAATCTTAGTTCTACTTTTAGACTAAGCAAATATAACAGGGTTCCTGCAGACTTAACAAAAACAAATTCCATGACTTTTCCAAACCTTTTCTAGGGCCATTTCATAAAACTCAAGGACCGCGCTATCTTGCATTGTCAAGTAAATGAAACATAAAGAATAACATCTTTCAATTCAATTTAAAATAAGAAATAAGTTAACAACAAATATATTTAGTATGTACCTTTTAAATTTACATGGGCTAGCACACTTTGACTTTATGTAGCAATTCATGTCATAATCCAATGATCAATGTAATTTGTATTGAAAAGAAAAAAGGAAACAATTCTTAGTAGTCTTTGTATGTGTTCCTATTTACAATATTAACAAAACACATTACTTCCCAGGTTTCTTTCTTTTTTTTAGGAAATACCACCCGGGGAAAAAATGTGGGTACTTCCATTAAGAGAACTTACTCTTTTTTTATATAATTGGGAAAACCCTTTTTTTCATTGTAATTTTTTCATTTTTTTTTAAACGGTTCCCCGGTGCTCTATAAAATTTGAATTAACAATTTTTTTTTTAACTTTTAATTTTTCCCCAAATTTTCCCTGACTTTTACAAAACAAATTTTAAGGTTTTTGTTTTTTTAAAATTTCCCTAACTTTTTAAGGCCATTGAAAAATTAATTTTTTTAAAATTTCCCCAAAATTTTTTCCCGGGGTTTTATGACCGGGAGGAACCCTGTAAAACTTTTAAACTACTGCGAAAAGTTTTTGTCTCCGTCAATTTAAGGGAAAAATTTTGTATTGTTTTGCGTTACCTTTTTAGTCCAGTCACTTGAATAAATGTTCCCAATTTTTTTTAAAAATTTTCCCCTGTAGTAAATTTTTACAAAGTACGTAATTTTAGTATTAATTTTAGCCTAAAACCAAGTAAAATTAAAGTTCAAGGGGCATGTTTAAACGCGGTAAGTTTTTTGGCCCAAATTTTGTCATTTTTCCCTTACTTTCCCGTCACATCCATTTTTTTTTAGTTCCCTTTTTCCCTTTAATTTAAAAAATTTATTTCATCATTTATAATATGCAAATTTAAAGAACAACCCCTCAACAAAATTTCAAGGCTATGTAAATTTCTTTTTTATATAAAAATCAAGGGTTTTAAAGGGAACCTATTCCCGGGCCTGTCTCTAATTTTAGGTTCCTTCCCAGAGTCGTAGTGCTAGCGGGGCGTATTTTGGAAAAACTAGGGCGCCCCCTTTCTAAACGTTACAATGTCCCCTACTTTAACGTCAGGGCCCCCTTGCCCTTTTTTCCTTGTTTGCTATACCCGTCTCCCGGGTGTGCTAATAAAAAAATTTTCCCCTTTTGCTTTTAAAAAGGGAGGCCCGTACCATTTTCGCCAAAAAATTCCCTTTTCGCTAAGTATCCCAGGGTGGTTATTAATGAAAATTCCCATTTTTCACTTTTTGTGTTCCCCCCCTTTAAATAACTTAAAGAAACTAGCGCGAGAAATCCATGAAAAAATCTTTTATCGCTGTTTATCATTTCTATAACGAATTATGTATTCTTCCATCTTACTAAACCCATCCTCACTGTAATGCAATGTAGAGTTTCATATCTGAAAAAAGTGACTGAAAAAGTTACTTTGGTAACGTATTTTACTCAAAATAATGCAGGCATTTGTATAAATCACCTCATTGTTAATAAAAGGGTGGGCCCTTCATTTTCCCAACACTTTCAAATTTAAATTTTTTAAATTTCTAAAAACGAACCTAAGGGAACCCTTTATGTTCCGGGTCAACTTATTTTCATAAACCCCCTTTTTCCGGGCAAAAAGGTTTTTAGGAACTCTTTTTAAACAATTCAAAGTACATTTTGTATTTGGGGGTCCCTTTCTCCCTTGGGCGATTTAAATTTTTTTCTGAAAACAAAAGGGAGAAAATTTTTTTTGAAATGCCACATATCAGCTGCTGTGCCACATTCCCCGTTAACTTTCTTGAAAAAAATAAATTTTTGGGTTTTGAGGGTAGCGATAGATCTAATTTTCTAAAATTGAGGGGGCCCCACAAAATACATCAAATGGGAAAAAGGGAAAAAACTGTCTTCTTTAACTGGGAAAAAAGAATTGGGAAAGAAAAATTCTTGCAGTTTTTGCATTTCCCGAAGTTTTTTCAAAAATTTCTTTTTTAGTTGTGCAAATTCAAAAATTTCATGAACCTGTCTGGGTTTTTCAAGCAATTACACATTTCGTATTTGGACTGGAATTTTTCTAATTCCAAGTGCAATTACAAACCTCCCTACTAAATCCAAAAAGAAAATAAAAAAAAATTCCATAGCGTCCTTTTTTTATAATTGTAATTGGGAAAAAAATTCATATTTTTCCCCAATTTGATTCCCAAACATTCAAATAAAATAAACAAAACACACTTGCAAAATTTTAATACCTTTTTTCCCTCGCGCTGCAAAACCGAAAAAAAAATTCCCTGCGGGAAATTTGCACAACAATTCCCCTCCAAATCCCCGAAATTTCGTAAATCGAAAAAAAAACCAAAATTTATTTTAAATTCCCGAAACCCAAAGGGAAAAATTTTTTACCAAAGCGCTTCATTTCCCAAAAGGGCTCCAAATTTTTAATTTTAAAAAAATAGACCAAAAGCTACTTTCTTTTTAACAAATTCCCACCTTTCGACCCAAATTCAAATTTATCAGGGCGGACTTATTTGCGCATTAATAATGTTATTGTTGTTTAATGATGAATATGCGCTTTTAAATTTAGTTTGGAATACGACATATTTTCAGTTACTTTGTTCTTGTATTTTTGTTTATATAAATAAGCCTTAGGTAGAATAAGCAAATGAGCATATATAATAAAATGGTCTCTGCATTTGTGTGGGAAAATATGACCTCGTTTTGTAGAATTTAATTTTTACTCCAAATGTGTATTTAATTCCCCTAAAAAAAAAAAAAACCCTTTTTAAAAATTTTTTCCCATACAAAAGCCCTAACCTATAATTTTTAAACCCCAAAACATTAAAAATAACATGGCTTTTTTTTGTGTTGGCATAAATCAAATTTTATAAAACCAATACTATTGTTAAAACCAAATTGGTTTTCCCCCACGGCGCAATAGCACGAATATATAAAAAAATTCCCTTTTAACTGCAGGCATACAGATCATTAATAAATTTCCCACTCATTAACCTAAATTAAATATAAAAATTTTGATAAAATTTTTAATGTTTTTTCCCGAAAGAAATAGAAAAAATACACATTTCATCGGGAAACCTTTTTTTTTTCCCCTTTTCCCCTCTCCCTCTCGTGCGTAAGGGAAATATGCAAAAGTCTTGAGTGAGAGAGAAAAATAAATGTGCTCTGGACGAAAAAATTAAAACTTAAAATTCCCAAAATTCCCGCAATAAATGGGTTTATCTTTTCCCCAAAAAATTTTAAAACTTTTTTTGGGGTAAAAGGTTTTTTCAGTGTTCTATTACGAAAATCCCCGACGATGTCTTGGAAACCCATGAATGATGGGAAAAAAATTTGTAAAATCCCTCCACATAAAAAAAAAGAGAAGAGAGAGAGGGGAGAGAAAAGAGAAGACCCTTTTTAACCCTTAAAAACAAAATAATGACTTAGACCAACTCTACATATATTAAAATAAATTAATTTTCCTGTTTTATGGTTTTATCATTTCGCTTTGGTTTTTTAAATTCCCCCCGCTATTTCCATACTCCCAAAAAATGGGAATTTCCCAACAGTTTATGTTCAGTAAAAAAAACCAAACCGTTTTGTGTGCACTACTTTCTTCATATAAACCAGCATTCATGCTTAAATCATAAGTGGCTTTATTTGAATAATAAAGTTGGGAAAAAAATTTGAAAATCAATAAGAAAATAACAATTACAATTTTCACATGTGATTACGAAGAACATGAAAATGCATGGAACTAAATTTTGTAGCGGACACGCTCACAGGGATGTGAGAAATTTAATCAAAGGACAAGATTGGGCTGTGTTTACAAAAAGATGAATCCCCCCCAATTTCCCCCAAAGTGTTTGCCTTTAAATAGTATTAGGGAAAAAAAAGGGTTTTTTCAACTCACTTTGTTTTTTTACCCTCCAAACAAGTATAAATTATCCCCCACCCCACCCCCATTTCTTCCAAAATAAACCCGGTTTTCAACTCACCCTAGACGAAAACCAGGTTTTCAACTCACTTTGTTTTTTTACCCTCCAAACAAGTATAAATTATAGTCCTAAATTATCCCCCACCCCACCCCCTTTTTTCCAAAATAAAACAGGGTTTTGACTCACCCTCCCCCACCTCTTTTTTTCCCCCTACTACTACCTGTAAACAGGTATTTTGTAACCAAACAAAACAACAGGTGTTGGAATGCGATAAGCTCTTTACCCAGAGGTGACTAATTTGTTAGAACCGCGCATGTGTGGACTACAATTATTCTCAAGATGGCTCCCGAGTTTTACCACAAGAGACCACGATGAAAATTACCCTGTGCCTTAGAACGTTGCCGTTAACAAGGTGGAAATGAACCTAGCATTAGAATGAAAATGATATTATTTTAGTTATATTATATCTTAGTTTAGATAAAATTTTATGTTACTCATATTTTTTATGATATTTTTTTTTCATACTTGCTAACCCTCATGGGTAGAATGTCTGTTAACATACTTGTCAATAATTCGAAACTTCACGTGATAAATCATCCATATTATATTTAACTCCTCGTAGGTTAAGACCGGTGTGATCAAGTAGTTTCTTGTACGTTTTAATTGATGTTAAACACCAAGCTTCTTATATCAAAAGTCTTGGTTCTACTTTTTTACACGCCGCTGTAAGTGAACACAATAGCGGATATGATTACCAAAAAGGGATTTAATGCTACCCCCCTTGAAATTATACCAGAACTCGTCATTAACAAGGGTAGATAAGATATTACTCGAAGGATCTTGTTGTAGTTATTTGTAACATTTTTTAAACGCCCCAAGGTTTTTTGAAAATATTTTGTGGGATTGTATTAGTGCGTCCAAAACTTTTCTAAAATTATCTTTTGAAATTTGTTTAAAATTTCCAACTATATTCTTTTCATTATTTTTTATTTTTTTTTAATGTCCTATTTTTGGGTTAATCCATAATAAGGTGGTTTTTTCAGTAAAAATTTTCCAAACCCCAGAAAAAAAAATTGCAAATTTTTAAAAGTTTTTTTCAACGGGTTTCAATTTTACAAATTTCTTCTTCAAAATTTTTTTTTATTATTACGGTTAATTTTCCGATGAGTCATCATTTGGAGGGACAAAGTGGATTTTTTGGTAGATATTTTTTAAACTTTGAAACTGCTAACCCAATGACAATCTATCCCAACGGAAACTTCTGAAATATATTTGATAGAATTTTTTTTTGGGTTTTTTTTTTTGGTCCCCAGTATAACCATTTTGTAAACCCAGTTTTTCAAAAAATTTTTTTAAATTCTTTTTGGGGAAAATTTTTAAAACCATACTGTTTTCTCAACAATATTAGGAGTTTTAAATGCCAACTTTTGAGGTTTTCCCAAAAAAATTTTCATTTTTAAATTTTTGGTTTATGCTTTTGCGAAAATTAAAAAAAATGGGGTTCACGGGGATGGAAAAAATCATTTTTGGTGCTGTGATTTCATTAGTTTTTAAAAGCTTTTCCCGCCCATGACGTTTTTTTTTAGGGACAGACCCCCATCCTCATTTGGGGTTTTCCCAAAAGATCTGAAATTTTGGGTTTTTGTGTATAAAAAAATATTAAATTTTGGATTTCGTAAAAAACAACATTGACAGTTTTCTTTATCGTCTTTATTCGTCCTTTTTTGCCCTGGAAAAGGGGACAACTTCTTGGATTTTTTCGCTGGTAAGATTTAGTAATTATTAAATTTAAATTTTTGGGCCGATCAAGATTTTGAAAATTTGGATAAGTCCTTTTAAAAAAACTTTTTGTGGAAAAAATTTTCCCAAATTTGTTTTCCCAAATTTTTTATAGGGTCATTATTTATACCCTAGAAAAAAATTATCAACCCCTTGGTTTAAAATTTTTAAAAAATTTGGCAAAACCCTTTCGTTATTTAAACTTTGTTTACAGGGGAAAACTAGTGAAGCATAAAATAAAAAATTTGAACTTCCGATTGTCTTTATTTTTTTGTTGGGCAAACGGGGATCGGGAAAAAAAAAAATTTGCTTATAATTTTGCTTCTTGGTGTTTAATTTTAATACGATGGGTTTTATATTTACACAATAAATTACGCAAGATAATTTATGAGTTATTAAGGGGAGATAATAAAACCCTTGTGTTGATTTAAAAGTGGTGAAGATTTTTTTATAATTGGCCCGCCAGAAGATCTTTTCCAGTTAATAATTGTTTGAGTGAAAAAAGATAGTGGGGTTTTTAAAGGGATTTTCCCTAAACAACATGGGATGAAAAAAATTTAAGATCTTTATTTTTCACTGTCCCTTTAACAAACAGTGTAATTCCGTTTATCTCGCCCCAAGGATTTAAAATGTTGACGGTTTATTGGGGAAAAAATAGGGGTTGTTTTATTTTTTTTCCCCAGGTTGGATAATTTTGGACGTTAAAAATATTGCAAGCGACAATGGGGTTTGGGCGTGAAAAAAGATAAAGTTTTTGAATTTTTCCCGAAATGTAAAAAAGAAAAAATAAAAACTTTTTCTTGTTTGAAAAAAAATTTACAAAAAAATCCAACTAAAAAGGGTTTGCTGTTGTATTTAACAGTTACTTCCCGAAAAGCGTTTCAATTTTATAAAATTTAAAATTAAAATAAGGACAAAGGAGAAAGAAAACAAACACATAGAAGTTTAAAAAAAACTTGCTCAATTCAGGATCATTTAAAGAAAAAAGGACAAGAGCACGACGTGGGAATTTAAGCTACGGGAAACAACAGCTAATTTTTTTTCCCAAAGGGGTTTAAAAGCATTTTTAGGTAAAAAACCTGAAACTAAACACTGTAAAAGGGAAGAACTTAAGAAACTACGGGAAAAAAGGTTGGTTGGAATTGTTGGGAAACAAAGGAACCCAGCTGCTGCAAAACTTGTTATAGATTGATGAAGAAAAGAGAAAATGATTGAGGCCTTAAAGAAAAATATAGCTGACCCTTTGCGGCTGGGAAAAGCAAAAAAAGGATCGATTGATAAACAACCCGCTGGAACTTGAGCAAAGATTTGGCAGATTTAAACAACGCAACGAATAACAAATAATATAACAAATTTACCCGGAAAAGGACATAAAAGTTTAAAGAGAGGAGAAAAAAGAGTCGGTGATCTTATGTAAATTTTAAGGAAAGTTGGAGATAAAAATTTTATTTTAAAAAAAAGAGAAAAGGGTTGAGTTAAAATTTAGTGAATTTTAATTTTTTTAAAAACCAAAAAAAAAAAACTAAAGGGGTATTGATGAAAAAGCAAGGGGGACTGAGCAAAAATATAAAGCATTAATGGGATAAATTTGATGAAATTTTTTAATGCGGAGCTGCTGCTAAAGTTAAATTAAACAGGGTTACAGAGATTGTTAATAGGGTTTCCCATTTTATAAAAGAATGAAAAAGGGTGTTTTTGCTCCCCCTTTTTAAAAAAACGAAAGAAAATAGCAGAGAAAACCCTTTTTTGGAAAAGGGGTGGGGTTTTAAAAAAAAATTTTGTTTAAATTCTTTTAAAATAAATTTTTTCTCTTTTGTTAAAAAAATTTTTAGAAAAAAAAAAAAACAGGCTGGTTTTTAAAAGTTTTTTCCTTCAACTACTGAAAATGTGGTAGATTAAGGTTTTTAAATATCTTTCAAAGGAAAGCGGGGAATGTTAGTGTTGAACTTGATAATGAAACATTAAATTACTTGATCATCTAAGATCGATTTAAATTTTTAAAACATCGGGACGAATATGAAATTTACCCGCGACTTAATCGCGGCGACTTAATTTTGTAAAATGATATAATTAAAAAGGGAATGCAAACAACATTATTACAAAAACTCTAGCGAGTCTAAAAAGGGATAGCGCAAATTTTTCAGAAAATTTTTTTCCCAACCTATAAAAAATGGGTTTCCTGAAAAACAATAGGGGAAATTTTGGTTAAATTTTTCTTGACTTGCGGGGGAATTGCTATACCAAACCTAAAAAATTGATTTTAAACGATGAAAGTATTTTACTATGTTACAACACCTAAATATCTACACAAAAAAAAAAAAAAATTTCCCGAAGGAAGGTTTTTAATTTAAAGGGATCAAAACAAGACGATCAAAGAGCTCAAAACCCAAAAGCTGACGGTGGGCTGAAAATTTTTTGAATTAGCGGGCAAATTATAACAATTGCGAATTGGATAACTTTGAAAAATTTTAGAAAATCAATCTTAAACCCAAGAAAAAAGAAGTATTGAAAACAACTTTTTGGTTTTTATTAAAAAAAAATTCATGCACTTGTTTAAACCCTTTTAAATGACAGTAAACTCCCCATCAATTTTTAACAAAAGTAAATACAATATTATAAATTGCTCTACGCTTCTGGCCTTATACATAAAAAAGGTGGGGGGGGGGGGGGAAGTCAAAAGGGATTTTTACAGTTTCTCACCCGAAGTCCCCCCCAGGGTTTCTCTTCATGCAAATAACTCCCGACATATTATATATTTTTTTTTTAAAAAAACTTTGGGAAGACAATAAACAAGTTAAGGTTTGCATTTGGACAGTTAAATTTCAGGAAAATTTTTCCCCTGTTAGTAATGAAATTGTAACTTTTATTTACATTTACGCGGAAAAAGAAAAAAATTAAATTGAAACATAAAATATAATGAAAAAAAAAAAAAAAAAGGTTTATCGAAAAAAAATTTAGGGGGGGGATTTTTTTTTTAAATATATTCACAAAATTTATTAAAAATTTTCCGGGTTGGGCCCCGTAAAGTTGCAAAAAATTGCTATTGACGGGGGGTAAAGCTTTTGCAATGGGGCGGGCCATCTGCCGGGGGGACTGCGGGGGGGGCAAAAAAAGCAAAAAAATAAAAGGAGATCCCCGACGCATTGAAAAAAAACAAGTATTCAGAAATCGTCCAAAAAAAGAAACTCAAAAAGCTATGTTTAACAACAAAAAAAAAATTTTTTATCCCCAAAAGGGGGCGAGAAGATTTTAAAAAAAATTAAATTATCAAAAATTTAAAAAGGCCGAAATTAAAATTTTATAAAATTTTAATAAAATAAAATGTCTTTTAAAAATTACTCGAGTTAAAGAAACTTAGGGCCCTGGACAACGATGGGGAAAGAATTCGGGGTTTTTGGACCTTGATAAAAATTCTAACAAAAACCAAAAAAAAATGGTATTAAAACCCTTTTAAACACCGAGCCGAAGATGTATTTCTACGGCCACATAAGGTATTTTTGAATTTCGGGGTTTCGTTTTATGACAGTAGTAATCCCCCTGTGCAATTGCGTTGGAGAAAAATTTTGCTCTTATAAAAACGGTTGGAGTTATTAAAAAGTGTTTTAGATATAAAAGGGCCCAATAAAAACTGTAGAAAATTTTCAAGTCTTTTTCCGTTGCAAGTACAATTTTAAATTTTATTATTTCTTTTTTCCGCGATTATCGAGATCAACTGAAAACTAATATGATGTTTTTTTAAAGTTACGGGAGGGGTTTTAGTAAAACCCAACGAATTTGAAAGAGGGCGCTATTTTCATGGGCTGATGTTGATGAAAATACTGTAATTGTGAAAATTTTTTTTATTGCTAAGGGCTGCTGAAACTTTGATTTTTGGTCGAACCGCTGCAGATGAAATGAAAACGTACAAGAGTTTTTTTTACGAAAGCTTTAATTTAATTTTAAATAAAACCCCACCAGGAGCACCCTGCAGAGGGGTTCCTGCAATGTTAAATTTTTCCCTTAACCATTTTGACTTTGGGGGGAAAATCCCGCTATAACAAAGGTTTTGCTAGGCGAAGAAAACTTTGCAGCAGGTCACGTAAAAATTAAAATGATGCTTCCGTTTAAGATGTTTTTCGGTTTTTTGTCGTTTTTTTAAAGTTAAAGTATTTCGCGGAGTAAAACATACCCCTTATTTTAGATCGAGCAACCAAAAAACGATTGTTTTTTGATCTGGAGGGGCTGTTGTACAGTTTACTAAAAAAAACTTTTTTTTGGGGGTCCCACGTAAAAAAAACCATAAATTCACTAAAATTTTGAACAAAATAACACGTTTTGTTTAAGCATACAAAGAATTTTTTTTAAAGCACCCAAAGGTATATCAGCAGGGGTTTCCAAATTTCTATGATACCGGGGAGGGTCAAAACAACATCAAGCGAAAACCCCGAGAAATTTCTTTGTGGGATTTAAAACAACAAGCTCGACGAGGGAAACCCAAACAACAAAAAAATGCAGTATTTGATCACTTGATGTGGGAGAAATACCTAGTTTAAATTCAAAGCAATATCCGAAAAAAGCTATCGGTGTAATTTTGGATGATGCAAATTTAAAAATTTTTCCGACCTTAAACTGTCCCTTTGCGTGACGCAATCAAAAATATAAAAGTTTTGAAAAAAGGAACTCAAAAATCGTAGAAAAATTTTCGTAGGCTTTATCCTTTTTTTCCCATTTTGATGTTTGTAAACTTTAACGGGGGAGCTGTAGCCCAGCACAGGGAAATATTAAAATTACCGGGAAAATTGGGGCGGTTCCGAAAGCGCCGTTTACGTTAGCTTTAGGGATTAGTGATAGTTTATCAGGGTGATTTTTATTGGGGTTAAGGACATTTCAAAGTTTAACCCTTACAGTTGTTATATAAAATGGCAAAGTATTTTGTAAAAAAAAGGGTTTTTAAATGAGGGCCCAAATTTAAAAAAAAATTAGTGGGCGGCTACTGCAAAGCAGAAACAGGTATCTTTAAATTTTTAAAACCTAAGTTTTCCCGGGATGGTGTTTTAAAAAAATTAATGCTAAAAAAAAAATAAAGTAAAAAGTATGATGAAAAAAAACTTTTTTTTTAAAATTTAAAGTGTGCAAAAGACGCGATGGCAAAAAAAAGGTGGTTTTCTTGGTCCGGCATATCAGTATTAACTAGTACAATAATACCTAAACTTTTGGGGGGTTTTGGGAAAACATTAGGACTGCAGAGGTCTGGCAATTTTGGGCCCGCAACGGGAAACCCAGTAAAAGGAAAAGGGTTAAATTCGTGGGGGTGGAATAAAAAATTGAAAAATTTTATTTTAAATAATATTTTAAATGCCACAAAAAAAAAAGAAAATCCCCAAAAAGCAAAAAAAAAAAAGTAATAAAAAAAAAAAATAAACCAAAAAAAAAAGTGCAAATGCTTTAATGCAATCAAAAAAAAAACAAGGGGGAATTTTTCCCGTTCGCTCCACTTTTGGGGGGGAATTGCGGGAAGTTTTGCTGCCAAACTTTTAAAAATTCGGACGTGGTTTAACCCTTTTCCGGGAACTCGTCGCCCCCGTTGAGAAATTTTTGATTCTTTGTTTAATTTAAAAGGGGTTTCCCGGTTTTTTTCACGGAGTTTATTCTAAAGTTTGAGCTCTCACCCAAAAAAAAATCCCCATTGCTGTAAAGTTCATGTGTTTTTAAAATCCCAAGATTTTAATGAGGATCTGGTACCCCAATTGGGGTAGCAGTTTATAAAAAAATTTTTTTTGGGACTCGTTTGGATTTCTCCAAGGGGATTTTAATAAAAAAGTATATAAAAAAAAAATTTTTAAAAGGTATATTTTTCGTAAAATTCAATTTTTAAAACTTTTGGGAACGTTGCTTGCGGATATTATTGTATTAGTTTATCCGACAGATGAGCAGAAATTTTATTTTTTAAAAAATTTTTTTTAAACGGTTTGTAAGAAACCTTCTCCCCCGCAAAATGATGAGATCGAAATTTAAATTTTATCTAAAACTTATAAGTATTTTAAATGTCAACATATGTCTCAAGGTAAAATTTAAAACAGAAGGTTTTAAAAGAAACACGAAAAAAAAAAAAAAACAACAGGATAATATTAAAAAGTATTTGTGCAATTGTGGAAAAAAAAAAATTTACTTTTTTAAAAGGAAAAACGCCCCAAAGCGATAGTATCTCACCCCCCCGTCGCTAGGTTTGGGTTTTTCCCTTTAATATTATTTTATCGACGATTAAAAATATAGAATGTATGAAACTGTGTTTTTTGACAAAATTTTGGTGTATTGAAAAAATTTAAAATTTGTCGCATATGTCAATGTTTTTAACAACAGAGAAAAAAATTTGGGTCAGGTATAAAATATACAAAAAACAAATTTGGGAAAAATTCCCAAAAACCAAAGGGGGTTTGGGGACATTCCCAGGGCATCGGTATACTGGTCCAGGAATCCGTTTACATAAACCCAAACTGGGTAAAAAAGGGAAATCCATTGCCAGGAAAAGGGCCCCCCAATAAAGTGGAGGAAATTAGAAATTTGCTTCTTTGATATCTGTTTCGTGATATGAAAATCAAAAATTTTTGTGGAAGAAATTTTTGACGAATTAGGATTTTAAAGGGCCAAAAAAATTACAAAAAAACGTTTTGATAGAAAATTTGTTCAGGGAATAATTGGAGCAAAAATTTAAACTTGGACTGGGGGTTCGCAATCACCTCACAAATCGGGGAAATAAAGTATATGATATTTTTTGCAGTCGAAAAACCCCAGACCAAAAAAAAAAAAAAAAAAGGGTTCCAACGAGGGTAAATTTGCCCGCAAATGGTGTAGAAAATATCTGGGCAATTTTTTTGGGGTGGATGTATCCAATTAGCTCTTTTTAAAAGTTGGCGCTGATGGGCGCTCAAAAAGGTATTTGTTTAATGTTATAGTTGTTTTTAGCAAAACGCTTTCAGTGTCCCTTTTTTCGGTTTAAGACAGGAACTTCAATGACCCATGCGCTAAAGCAGATTTAAAAACGAGTACAGAAGAAAACCAAACAAAAAACTGGGGCTGGGCACCGGGTTGAGTTTTTTAACAAAAAGTTTTTAAAAAGTTTTGGAAAAAAATAAATAAAAAAGGGATTTTTTACAGGAAATGGGGGTAAAAAAACGTTGTTGTTTGGGGATTTTTTAAACGCACGCCCCAAAAAAAGGAAAAAACAAAAACTTTTGGGCAGCTAAAAAAAAAAAACAGGTACATCGTGAAACCTTTTTAAATCGTAAGGAAAATTTAAAAACCGAAAAATCGAAACCCTCAAAAAAGCACCTAAAAAAAATGTTAAAAAAAACCAAAATTTAGCAAATGAAAACATTTTACCGCAGACATAAAATTTTTTGGTGGTGATAAAATTAGAATTTCTTTGATTTAAAAAAGGGGTTTGCAAAAGGGGTTTACTCCGAACTTGGGAGCGAAAAATTTTTGTAATTTTAAAAGGGAAATTTTTACAGTACCGGGAAAGTACGTTTTTAAAAGATTTTGGGGAGGGGAACCCGGGGTTTTTGGTTTGTTTTTTTGAAAAAAGAAACCCAAAGAAAAAATGATCAGGATGTTTTTTTTTTTGAGAAAATGATTTTGAAAAAAGGGGATAAAAGTTTAGTCAAATGGCGTGGGGTTTTGGATAAAATTTTAAAAGTTGGGGTCCCCAAACCCAAGGGAGAATTTTTATATAATGTTTTAAAAAAATTTTAACCCCATATTTTTTTTTGACAGATTTACATTTTTTGGTTTTCATAATGATATTAGGGTTTCTGCTTTCGATCGTTAGAAAATCGTCTTAGATTTAAAAAAACTTGACAAATATGAAAAACAAATTTGTATTTTTCTGTCGGGCCCGGGATCTTGATATTTAAAAAAGGGTTTTATTAACGGGCCCGAACAGTTGGTTTTTCGGGAACGGTTAAAATTTTAAATTTTAAATTTGCTGGCTTTGCAATGTGATTTCTTGACCCTTTAAGTTTAGTTGTTGATCCTGTAATTTGATCTGTCAGAAAAAGTGGGTATTTTACCATCATCAATTCAATTTTTATATTTAAAAAACATCTTCGCTTTAACCAAAAAGATTTGTCCCTTTTAAAACTTTGGAAAAAGTAATTTTTTATGTAACTTTATCCTGGGCGCCCCTTTTCATGACGCCCATTTACTAGTATTTTTCGTAGAGTTTCCCGCGGTCGTTTCATCAAGTCCATTTTTTAAAATATTTTTTCTAAAAAATTATTATAAGAAAGACGATGAGATAAAATATCACCAAAAAAATTAATATAGTAAATTATAACGAATAGCTGAAGCGGGGAAAAAAATGTTTGTTGGGTTATAAAGGGTTTATGTTATTTTAATGCAAAGGGGATTCTCATAAAATTTCTAACAGAAACAGAAAAAAATTTTTAAAAAAAAGAAAAAGTAGTAACAACTTTTTAAAAATTTTAAACACGTTTATATTTGCATTTGCTTCATTGCTTGGGCTTTAAAAACCCAGTATCCCAAAAATCATGTCTTTAAAACCAAAACCTTGCATCGTATTCTTTGAAAAAATTGATTTTTTTTGCTCCATCAGCATTAATTTTTCGACTGCGGGATTTTTCTTTATAAATTTCGCCCCGTGAAATCGAAATTTTAATTCGATCCCTATCCGGTTTTGGGTTTTTTGAAAAAACAGGTTTTATTGGGGTCTAAAATTAATACCTTACTATTTTTTCCTTTTCTCACTTTTCCGGGTTTCTTACTTTCCAGATTTTCCAAACGATTATCAGTTTTTATATTATTTATGTTATTAATAACAAAGCCTTGGGTTAGATCCCTTTTGAACCCTCATAAAAAAAACCATGGCCAAGTAAAGGGAAATTGATTTGTTTATGTTCCTCAACTGTTACCCCGATTTATCCCTATTGCCCAATATTTCTAAGAACTTTTTTTTGTTTTCTATTTCTAATTTAATTTCCGCGATCGTTAGCCTCGTATAAATCAAAAACTGGGTGGGCTGAAAATCCCCTTGGTTTTGGGGTAAATTTTATATAATTTATCAGTGCTTTTCCCCTTTTAAAGATTTACACGCTGTCCCTCTGGAAAAATTTTTATCGCAGAAACGTTTTTAAATAAAATCTTTTCTAATATTGCAATCCTTCGGCATTATCTCCCTTTTCACTATTTTTATAAAACCCCCTGACGGGAAAAATTTTCCCCCAGGGATTCTGTTTTTAAAGTTAATAACCAAAACCCTTTTAAATTTCCCGGTATTAAATTATTCTTTGGGTGAATTTGATAAAAACTCTTGCTCACGTGCGCTTGTCCCGATTTAAATTTTCATTATTTTTATGGTAATATTTTTTATCTTAATTGATTTTTTGGCATTTCGGCCCGTGTGAGATAAAGTTTTATTTTGGGGTGAACTTTTTTAGGTTTTGCTAATGTGTTTGTTAGTTTGCTGTCTTTTTATTATTGGAGAATTTTTTTTCTCTAATTTATTTTTAGCGCTTGCGCTTTTTTTGAAAAAAATTTTCCCAATTTTGTATTTAAAATTTTAGTATAATAAAGTTAAAATTGCGTGTATTTGCTAAAAAGAAGCTTTTGGGAGAACCTAATAAAAAAGCGACTTTCTTTTGCAGGTTTTATAATAGTATCGTTTGTTTAAATTTAAATTGTTTTAGAAAAAATTTTCGGAACTTTTCTTTCCCCCTATTCAGACAATTGTAAAAAGTTTTGGGTCGAAAAAACCAAAAGTATCAGAATTTTTTTGTGCAATTTCTTTTTTTATTTTTAAAGTTATTTTAATGGGAAAAATTAACTAAAAAGGAAATTGCCGAACCTTTTTTATTAACGGGAAAATCGAGCGTTGGGTTTTTTTTTTTTGGGACTGATCTGTTATCACTATCTGATGGGGAAAAAAAACCCGTAAATTTGGAAAAAAAAAAAAGAGGGAAATTTTTGGGCAATTTTTGGGTTCGGGTTGGAAAAATTTTTAAAAGATCAAAGGTTAAAAGTTTCACACGATGAAATATAAAGTACTACGAGGTAGTTTATACGTCGACCTGCCCCCAAAAAAAAAGTAAAAGATGTTTTTTATAAAACATCAAAAACGTAGTTAAAAAAATGTTTCCCAAAGGGGTGTTCTTTCCCCATATTCCCGCAGAAAAAAACGCTTTTCGTGTTGAAAGGGATTTCGTAAAGTGTCTAGATTAAATTTTAAAAATATTAAATTTCCGTGGCAAAAAAAACAAAAAAACCAAAAATTTGGGAAAAACAGAATTTTGTTTCAATTAACGTTTTCGGGGTAGTTTAAAAGGAGGACGTATATCCCAGATATATTTCAGAAAAAACTTCACAATTAAACTATAAAATTTCTGTTTCTACAAAAAACATTTTGTTTGGATTAAAAAAATTTAACGGACTGTTGGGGAACGTACAAAAGGATAAAAACAAAAAGTTCTTTTTTTTACGCTGTTTTCATTTGGGTGTTTAAAAAAATTTAAACTTTTCCCAAAAACCTTTTTTCCGGGGACTTAGTGATGTGCAAAGAATAACAAAAGCCCTCTTAAAAAAAATGGTGGGTTTTTGTTTTTTCCTCATAATCACAAACTAAAATTCCTTTGTCATATTTCGCTGATTTCGAATGCCTACTTCAACCTGTACTTGGGGTAGAAAATTTAAACCTAATCAATCGAGTACAAAAAAAGTTCAAAAACATGTTCCCTTTTGGGGGTGGTTTAAGGTAGTTTGTTGTACTGATTTTGATTTTCTAAAAACAATCAATTTTTACGTGGTAAAAATCCAGCTGTTTGGGTTGTCAAGCAGGTGGTTTAAAGAAGTTGTAATTTTTTTATCATTTGAAAAAAGTAAAGGGCCCAAGTTAAAAATTACAACCCCAACAAGAATCCGCTCACGGGGCAAGGGAGAAATTTGTCTTTTTTGTTTAAAAAGTTTTTAAAGATGTTTAAAAAATTTCTTTACCATTTCATTTGACTGGACAGTATGTGGGGCGGCTCATAATCAGTGTAATTTTTAAAAATTTTTTGCTCCCGATTTTATTCCGGTTTTTTTCCAATTTTCGAGGAAATTGGTAGCCTATTAGGAGAAGCTTTTTGGGGAAACCCCGAGATTTAAAAAATCGTCTAAAAAACCCATAACATCATCAAATTTAAAACCCCAAAAAATTTTGAAAAAACATGTCAGTTTCGCTAGGTTTTAAATTTAATTTTTTTTGGGGCCTGCAGTTTATGGGAGGCCCCCGTTAGAATTTTGGGGTTGTAAAAGGGTGTAGTAAATTTTATAAACTAAGAGGGTGTTTTGGAGGGTAAATTTAATCTACTAGCTAAAAAAGGGGGTTTTTCCATACGAATACCCCGCGATTGGAGAAATTTGAGAAATTTCTTTACTGACAAAGACAAAAATTTTTTTTTACAAATTAAAAAAAGAAAATAAAACTGATGACGGGTACGGTATGCACAAGAAAATCTGGGAAAAAGGTTTTAAAGGAGAATTTTGGTGATTATCCTGATTTATACCTGAAAAAATGACGTTGGGTTTTTTTTTAGCCCGATTTTTTGAAAGTTTTCGTGAAGTGAGTTAAAATAATTATGGACTAGATCCTTTCTGGTATTTTTCTGCCCTGGGTTGTCATGGGATGCTTTGCTTTAAAATTTAGTTTAAAGGTTTAAAGGGTTGAATTTTCTGACAGCGTTTGGGTATGTTTTAATTTTATCGAAAAAAGGGTTTTCCCAGGCGGTATTAGCGTTTATAACAAAAAAAAATTTCTGAAGCAAACAAAAAAATACCTGAAACAGTTTTAATTTCCCAACCCCTTTCCTTTTGAAGTATTTAGTTTTTAATTGTAATAATCTTTACGGTGGTTTGGTGGGAGGGAACCCCAAGGGGCCCTTTTTGCGGATTTCATTTGGGGTCACGGGGTTTATCGTTTTTTATTTAGAGACAGAAAAAAGTACCGGGCGATGTTTCCCATTTGTTTTAAAATTTTATTTTTGATTAAACCAAATTCGTACACAAATTAATAACGATTACCCCTTTTTTGTGCGGATTTGAAGGTTATAGATTATAGTTTGTTTTCAAAAAAAAAACAGCGTTAGGTCCCAAGGGAAATTCCATGGCAAGAAACTAGTACCCAAAATTTTCTTGATAAGAAAAAAATTTTGTTTTGCATTTTTAAGTTTTAAAAAAACAGTCGTTGCTGGTCTTGTGTTGAGGGAAAAATTCATCGGGTACTAAAAATTTTAAACAGTCGCCCTGGATGAGAGGTTATTTTTAACTCCAACCTTTTAAGGGAAAAGCTGCAGCGAAAAAGAGTTTGAGAAAAACGTCTTTTTAAAAAATTTAACAAATTCCCTTTTTTTTTGGTTAAAACGTTTGGGGGAAAATTAGGAAAAAATTTTAAAAATTGAAAGTTAATGTGTCAATCGCAGAAAAAAAACTTTTGTCAGGAAAGAGATTTTGTGAGCATAAAATATTTAATGAAAAATTTTTGGGGTTTCAAAGAAGAAAAACCCAATTTTAAAACCAAACAAAGGGCCCATCTATGTTGGATGCGTGTTAGATTTATCAAAATGGATGAAAGTCGATTTTCATTTTCCCCTTTTGTTAAAAAACAGTGGCGGCTTTTGTAGATTTTGTTTACTGATATGATTCACTTGTATGAAAACGAATGTGAGGACATCTATCAGGACAGTCCCAAAAATCGAATTGTTTGATTTTTTCCGATTATCCCCGTGACAGAAATTTCATGGGCCCACACAAATAAAAAAGGGTTTTTGGTAAGTTTAAAGATGAAAAAAACTCGGCGCTATTTAAAATACTTTATCGGGTTTCGTAGTAAAAATGTTGCCCTATTTTTAGATAATTAAAAAAATAACGGAAAAAAAGCAAAGGTTGGGTCGTTAAATTTTTTTAAAAAATTTTTGAAAAATTTTATGATTAAAAGGTATGCGCTTGTTTGGGGGTGTTAGTTTATGAGAGCTATGGCAATTTTGAACTAATCATCATAAAATCGGAAAAAGATGTCATTTCAAACGTGGATTGTATTAAATTTTTATGACAAAAGCTATTGTGAAAATTTGGGGGAGATACTTTGGCCCCTTGGGGGATTGTTATGTGTTTGGTCTATACTCGAATTATCTTTTTCCCAAATGAAATTTTATCTTTAAAATTTAAAATAATTTCTTTAAAATTTGGGCCCAAAGACAAATTGCTAAATAGTAACAACAAAAAATCTAATATGGGCGGTAAACAATTGGGAAATTGAATTTAATAAAGAAAAAAATCAGGTATATGTTTTAATGGAAAGTGACAAGGTTTAAAAAAATTTTGTATCAAATTGTTTAAAAGATGTATTTCCCAAATTTTCTCGAAAAAATTTTATCAAAATTGCTGCGGAATTTAAAAACTTCACAGCCCCCTTAGCCAAAAAAATATATAAAAAAACAAAGGGTCTCGATCGGGCCCAAAAGGTTTTTTTTTATCAACAAAAAAAAATCCCCCTGAACAAAAACCCGAAAAAAAAGTCTGTTTGGGTCCCGTCGCGGGGTGAGTGGTAAAAATAAAAATTTTGTAAACTATAGTCGTTTATAGTTTTTAAAAAATTTTTTTAAAAAAACAGTTGAAACATTAATCTTGGTTTAAAGAGATATAAATAAAAAATCATTTTTTTTAATTTCTAGGGTTTAAAATTTCCCCTTGTTTAAAATGAAAAGTTCTAACAAGGTTTTAATTATTCCCTTTTTTATTTTTGGGGGGTTAAAAAACCGGTTTTTCGTTTTTTAGAAAAATTGGTTTTTCCACACATGCCCCTGTTTTTTTTAAAAAAAATTTCACCTCTGTATCGAGCTTATCACATTCCCAAATCCCGGTTTTTTTTGTTTGGTTAAAAAAAATGTTTTAAAAAAGTAGTGGGGGAAAAAAAAAAAAGGTGGGGGAGGGGGGGGAGTAAAACCCTGTTTTTTTTTTTGGAAAAAAAAGGGGGGGGGGTTGGGGGGTTTAATTTTGGACTATAATTTATTCCCTTTTTTGGGGGGTTTTAAAAAAACAAAATGAGTTGAAAAAAAGGGTTTTTTCTTGGGGAGTTTTAAAAACCCGGTTTATTTTTTGGAAGGGAAAAAGGGGGGGGGGTTTGGGGGTAATTTATACTTGTTTGGGGGTTTAAAAAAACAAAAATGAGTTTAAAAATGGTTTTTAATTACTAACTTTTGGGCCTTTTGTGGACTATTCACGTCCTCTTTTTATTTGATAAGTTTTGTTTTCTTTTTAGTTTTTTTTTGTTTTACTTTAAATAATCAATTGCAAACCCTTTTTTTTAATCATCATCATCAAACATTTATTATATCAAACATTCATTATCATCATCATTTATTATTTCATCATCTCACCAATCATCCCATCATCATAAACATATATCTTTATCTTTATCATCATTAGTCTGTAGTCTGGTTTGGGCGTTGGGCACCTCCCAAAAGGGGCGAAAACAATCCGCTTCCTCCATTCCTCTCGATTTTCCGTCTTTCTCAGCGAGTATCAAGTCTATCCACTCCCAAATGTTGTCTTCCCACATCTTTCTCTGCCTGCTTCTCTTTCTTCTTCCTTGTACAGTGCCTTGTAGGATTGTCTTGATAAGTCCTAATAATCGTGAGACATGACCACATCACTGAAGTCTATCTTTGTTTTTTCACTGTGGTCAAAAGGTCTCCGTGATGACCAATGGCTTGTTTGATTCTTCAACGTATTTCTTTATTGGTGACACGGTCTTTGTATGAGACGCAGATGATCTTTCGGAAGCAGCTCATCTATGTGGCCTGTATCCTTTTCTAAGCTGTTATGGTCTATGATTAAAAGTCGTAGAGAAATATGGAGATTACCAGTGAGTGAATCAGCCTGACCTTTGATCTGAGTGCGATAATTCTTGTCGCTCCAGATTAGCTTCAGTTTTGTCAGCGCAGCAGTTGCCTTCGCAATCATGGGGAGTACTTTAGGCTTAGATCCTTCATCTGTTACAATTGCCCCCAAATACTTGACGCTGTGGACTGTTTCTAGTTTTGTACATTGGAACCTGCTGTCAGTGCTGATGCTTTTAGTGTCGTTGGTCATCATTTTAGTTCTCTGCACTGATTTACAAGCCGTTTGATACAGCTGTTTTCTATAGGCTCTCTACTAAGCTAGCTAGTTCGTGCTCATTTCCTGCTAGTACATCAATGTCGTCGGCAAAACGTAAGTTGGTGACTGGTGTGCCTCCGATGCTGACTGTCCCTTCATTCTTTTCAAGGACGTCATCCACGATTCTCTCCAGAAAGATGTTGAATAGTGTAGGAGACAACAAACAGGGTATGGCATGCAGCCTTGAGGGCGACCATGAAACTGTACAACATCAATGTCAACCTCTTCACAGTAACAGAACACTTCTATGACAAGGCCACCAGTGCAGTATACTTCAATGGCAGAATAAGGGACTGGTTTAGAACGACAGTCGGAGTCAAACAAGGCAGACATGATAGATGGTTTTAACGAAAAAAGCAGAGCACTACAAACATATGGTTAGATTGTTGAACATTTAATACTGAGCGTGTTACGTTCCCGCGCATGAAAATTGATGTGGAATAGAAACTAAGCGAAAAGACTAACCAACAAAAGATAATTAAAATATAATATATTTATAGTTGATCTAAGCAATTATTCTGTTTGAATCAACATTATCATAAACTCTCTCTCTCTCTCTCTCTCTCTCTCTCTCTCTCTCTCTCTCTCTCTCTCTCTCTCTCTCTCTCTCTCTCTCTCTCTCTCTCTCTCTCTCAACTTTTCGGAGTTTTTCGCTCAAATCTTACTACGATGGTCGATTGGAGTACCCAAACATGAGGATGAAGACCATAGTTAATATACCTGAAGGGTAGCATTGTGGTTCCCAAACATGAGGACCGTGGTCATCATCTGTAGGTTGCAAACTTTCTCCATGAACAAATCTCTTCGTCTGCCAACAAATCCTTTCCTTGATCATAATGTCAGGGCCAGATTTATCGTTCAATGTCTCATTGGATTCACTGTCAACCACTTGTTTCACTTCAGTATTATCACACTGTTTTGGTGCAATATGGTCAAATGCTTGATCGTACCAAGGACTAGTTGCAGACTCAAACCTTGGTAGCGGAAGTGGTGGTCTTTGGATTTAGTCGTATTTGTTTTGACGAAGCGATTCATACATATATTCGTTGTTTAAAGGTGGCAAAGTATATTCATTCTGTGACACTCGTTCCATATCTTCTGCTATTAACGGCAATGTCAATCTGGAGCAATGTCAAGGTAAACATTCATAATACAGTTCAGTCATGAATGTTTGGGTTTTTTATTTTGTTTAAAATTAAATTTTT